>JAHIAM010000288.1:0-21224 GCA_021605205.1 Aegilops longissima
TTTCATAAAATTAATTGCTAAATGACGGATAGACTTAAGCATCGCTCATTGAGAAAATCTCATTGTAGTCAACACCTTGAACTTGTCGAAAAACCTTTTGCGACAAGTCGAGCTTTAGATAGTAATACTACTATCGGCATCATCTTCCTCTTGAAGATCCATTTATATAATATGGCTTGCCGATCATCGACAACTCCATCAAAGTCCACACTTTGTTCTTATATATGGATCCCATCTCAGATTTCATGGTCTCAAACCATTTAATGGAATCTGGGCTCATCATCGCTTCCTCATAGTTCGTGGTTCATCATGGTCATAACATGACTTCGAACATGATTACCGTACCACTCAGTGCGGATCTTACTCTGGAAGACCTCGAGGTTTGGTAGCAACTTGATCTGAAGTTTCATGATCATCATCATTAACTTCCTCACTAATTGGTGTAAGAATCCTTGGAACTGATTTACGTGATGAACTACTTTCCAATAAGGAGAAGGTACAATTACCTCATCAAGTTCTACTTTCCTCCCACTCACTTCTTTAGGAGAAACTCCTTCTCTAGAAAGGATCCATTTAACAACGAATGTTTTGCCTTTAGATCTGTGATAGAAGGTGTACCCACAGTTTCTTTTGGGTATTCTATGAAGCGCACTTCTCCGATTTGGGTTCGAGCTTATCGGTGAAAACTTTTTCACATAAGCATCACAACTCAAACTTTGAAATGCAGCTTAGGTTTCTTGCTAAACCATAGTTCATCGGTGTCATCTCAGCGGTTTAGATGGTGCCCTATTAGCGTGAATGCAGCTGTCTCTAATGCATAACCCCAAAGCGATAGTGGTAAATCGGTAAGATACATCATAGATCGCACCATATCCAATAAAGTCTGATTCTGACGTTCGGACACACCATAACATTGTGGTGTTCGGTGGCGTGAGCTGTGAAACTATTCCACATTATTTTAATTGAAGACCAAACTCGTAACTCAATTATTCATCTCCACGATCAGATCGCGAAACTTTATTTTCTTGTTACGATGATTTTCCACTTCACTCTGAAATTCTTTGAACCTTTCAACTATTTCAGACTTATGTTTCATCAAGATATACCCATATCTGCTCAAATCATCTTTGAAGGTTAGAAAATAACGATACTTGCCACGACATCAACACTCATTGGATCGCATACATCGGTATGTATTATCTCCAATAAGTCGGTAGCTTGTTCCATTGTTAGGAGAGCGGAGTTTTAGTCATCTTGCCCAAAAGCATGGTTATAAGCATCAAATGATTCATAATCAAGTGATTCCAAAGTCCATCGGCATGGAGTTTATTCATCGCTTTACACAATATGACCTAAGCGGCGATGCCACAAATAAGTTGCACTATCATTATTAACTTGCATCTTTTGGCATCAATATTATGAATATGTGTATCACTACGATCGAGATCAACAAACTATTTTTATTGGGTGTATGACCATTGAAGGTTTTATTCATTTAAGCGAACAACAATTATTCTTTGACTTTAAATGAATAACCGTTAAAAACTATTTTCATTGGGTGTATGACCGTGAAGGTTTTATTCATTTAAGCAGAACAACAATTATTCTTTGACTTTAAATGAATAACGTTTTGCAATAAACATGATCAAATCATATTCATGCTCAGCATAAACACCAAATAACATTTATTTAGGTTTAACACTAATCCAGTATAGGGAGTGCGATGATGATCATATCAATCTTGGAACTACTTCCAACACTCATCACTTCCCTTCAACTAGTCTCTGTTTATACTAACTCGGTTTGAGTTACTAATCTTAACGAACAAGTATCAAATACTCGGGGCTACTATAAACACTAGTAATACACATCAATCTGTATATCAAATATACTCTTGTTCACTTTGCCATCCTTCTTATCCACCAAATATTCGGGGCATTTACTTCCGGTGACCATTTCCTTTCGTTATAAACACTTTCGGTTTCAGGCTATGGTCACTTTGGGCTTCTTCATGAAGTGACAACCTTGTCTTTCTACTTGAAGTTCCCTTTCTTTTCCTTTGCCCTTTTCTTGAAACTAGTGGTCTTGTCAATCATCAACACTTGATGCTCTTTCTTGATTTCTACCCCGTGATTTTCAACATCACGAAGAGCTCGGAATCTTTGCGTCATCCTTGCATACTATAGTTCATCACGAAGTTCTAGTAACTTAGTGATGGTGACTAGAAAGAATTCATCAATCACTATCTTATCGGAAGATTAACTCCCACTTGATTCAAGCGATTGAAGTACCCGGACAATCGAGCACATGCTCACTAGTTGGCGATTCTCCTCCATTTTTTAGCTATAGAACTTGTTGGAGACTTCATATCTCTCAACTCGGGTATTTTTGAAATATTCACTTCAATCTGGAACATCTCATATGGTCCATAGCGTTCAACGTCTTTGAAGTCGATTCTAAGCCGTTTAAGCATGGTGCACTAAACTATCAAGTAGTCATCATATTGAGCTAATAGCGTTCATAGCGTACCTTTTGCTCACATAATAGGTCTGTCACCTAGCGGTGCATCAATGACATAATTTTTGTGCAGCAATGAGGATAAACCTCAGATCACGGATCCAATCCATAATATTGCTACTAACATTTTTCAATACAATTTTCTCTAGGAACATATATAAAAACACGAGGAGCAACAACGCGAGCTATTGATCTACAACATAATTTGCAAAATACTACCAGGACTAAGTTCATGATAAATTAAAGTTCAATTAATCATATTACTTAAGAACTCCCACTTAGAAAAATATCCCTCAATTCTCTAAGTGATTGCGTGATCCATATCAACTACACCATGACCGATCATCACGTGTGATGGAGTAGTTTCAATGGTGAACATCAATATGTTGATCATATCTACTATATGATTCACGCTCGACCTTCGGTCTCCGTGTTCCGGTCATATCTTATATGCATAGCTCGTCAAGTATAACCTGAGTATTCTGCGTGTGCAACTGTTTTTGCACCGTTGTATTTGAGCGTAGAGCCTATCACACGATCATCACGTGGTGTCTCGGCCGAAGAACTTTATAGCGGTGCATACTGGAGAACACTTCTTGATAATTTAGTAAGGATCATCTTATAATGCTACCGTCAATCAAAGCAAAATAAGATGCATAAAGGATTAACATCACATGCAATCAATATAAGTGATATGATATGGCCATCATCATCTTGTGCTTGTGATCTCCATCTCGGCACCGTCATGATCACCATCGTCACCGGCGCGACACCTTGATCTCCATCGTAGCATCGTTGTCGTCTCGCCAATCTTATGCTTCTCGACTATCGCTACCGCTTAGTGATAAAGTAAAGCATTACAGAGCGTTGCATTTCGCATACAATAAGCGACAACCATATGGCTCACCGATTGCGATAACCCGGTTACAAAACATGATCATCACATACAATAAATTCAGCATCATGTCTTGACCATATCACATCACAACATGCCACAAAAAACAAGTTAGGCGTCCTCTACTTTGTTGTTGCAAATTTTACGTGGCTGCCGGGCTGAGCAAGAACCGTTCTTACCTCGCATCAAAACCACAGCGATGCCCGTCAAATAGACTCCGTTTTAACCTTCTCAAGGACCGGCGTATGCACCGATTCAACTAAAGTGAGAGAGCGGACACCCGCGGTCACCTTTAAGCAACGAGTGCTCGGGCGGTGAAACCAGTCTCGCGTAAGCGTCTGCGTAATGTCGGTCGGGCGCTTCATCTCACAATACCGCTGAACCAAAGTATGACATCTTTGGTGGCGGTATGACTTGTATCGTCCACAACTCACTTGTGTTCTACTCGTGCACATGACATCAACGCATAAAACCAGGCTCGGATGCCACTGTTGGGGAGCGTAGTAATTTCAAAAATTTCCCTACGATCACAAGAATCATGGTGATGCATAGCGAGATGAGAGTGTTGTCTCATACCCTCGTGACCAACAGCGAGCGTTAGCGCAGCGTAGAGAAATAGTCGTACTTCTTCCCGATCAACCGATCCAAGTACCGAGCGTCGGCACCTCCGAGTTCTGCACGTTCAGCTCGATGGCGTCCCTCGAACTCCGATCCAGCCAGTGTTGAGGAGAGTTTAAATCGACCTGACAGGCGTGGTGGCGATGATGATCCCCGGCGCGAGGCCGCCTAAGCTCATAGCAGTATATTCGAGGTGTAGTTTGGTGGAAGGGCACGCTGCAGCTGAGAGAGCGATCTCAATGATCAACTTGTGTGTCATGGGGTGCCCCTGCCCTGTATATAAAGGAGGGAAGGGGAGGGCTGGCGGCCAAGGAGAGGTGCGCCGGGTGTCCTACTCCTACTGGGTAAGATTCCCCCAAATCCTAGTCCAACTAGGTTTCCCCAAGTGGGAAGGGAGAGAGAGGCGCCCCTTCTCCTAGTCCTAATAGGACTAGGGAAGGGAAAGTCTGACCAACACTATGGCCCCTTTCTCTTTCCCTAAGGCCCATCATGGCCCATTGACCCCGGGGTTCAGTAACCCTCGGTACTCGGTAAATTCTTTCACCCGGAGTGATTCGGAATCAAACATAGGCTTCCAATATATCAATCTTTATGTCTCGACCATTTGAGACTCCTCGTCATGTCCGTGATCTCATCAGGACTCAAGACAACCGGTACATCAATATCATATAAACTCATAATAGCATCGCCGAAGCGTTAAGCGTCACGGACCCTACGGGTTCGAGAACTATGTAGACATGACCGAGACACCTCTCTGGTCAATAACCAATAAGCGGGACCTGGATGCCCATATTGGCTCCTACATATTCTCTGAAGATCTTTATCGGTCGGACGCATAACAACATCGTTGTTCCTTTGTCATCGGTATGTTACTTGCCGAGATTCGATCGTCGGTATCAATACCTAGTTCAATCTAGATTCTTGGAGTCTCTTTTCTCGTTCGTAATACATCATCTCACAACTAACACATTTAGTTGCAATGCTTGCAAAGCTTATGTGATGTGCATTCAGAGAGGGCCAGAGATACCTCTCAGAGCAATCGGAGTGACAAATCCTAATCTGAAATATGCCAACCCAACATGTACCTTCGGAGACACATAATGTACCTTTATAATCACCCGATTCGTTGTGACGTTTGGTAGCACCAAAGTGTTCCTCGGGCAAGCGGGGTTGCATAATATCATAGTCATAGGAACATGTATAAGTCATGAAGAAAAGCACTAGCAACAAACTATCGATCAGGTGCTATGCTAATGGAATGGGTCATGTCAATCAGATCATTCAACTAATGATGTGACCTTGTTAATCAAATAACAACTCCTTGTTCATGGTTAGGAAACATAACCATCTTTGATTAACAAGCTAGTCAATAGAGGCATACTAGTGACATCTTGTTTGTATATTCACACATGTATTATGTTTCCGGTTAATACAATTCTAGCATGAATAATAAACATTTATCATGATATAAGGAAATAAATAATAACTTTTATTATTGCCTCTAGGGCATATTTCCTTCAAGTTATACTACATGCAGGCGAGTTCTTTGAGCTCTCATGCGGGCGGCCCAGTGAGGAAGGCACAGCAGGCGGTTGGCGAGGCAAGTGGGCAGTGGGCAGAGGCCACGTGGCTGGAGTCCCAGCCTTGCAGGTGTCAGGCTCCTCCCGGTCGGTCGGGCCAGCTGGCGGCGACCTCCGCGAGTCGCCAGGACTCAAGCATGGCCAGGCGAAAAGGCCCGTGAACGGAAAGCTCGAATCCGCCGGGCAGTGGATCCCGGCGGCAGTGCGGATCAAGCAGCGTGGCGGAAGCTCCTGGCGTGGCGGATCCAAGAACAGGAGGAGTTAGAGAGAGAAAAGCGGAGGGGAGAAGGAGAAAATGGCCTTCCTTTGTGGCCGGGCTGAGAACCAGCCCGGCGAGAGTGGGCGGCCAGCAGTCAGTCTGTGGCCAGGGAGCAAGCCAGCGAGAGACCGTCGTCGATGGCGACGTCGAAGGCGCCGAGTCTTGAAGCGGCCAGGCGGGCTCGGTCAGATCAGGGCCCAAGGGCCTCGCCTGGCCAGGAGGAGCTGCTGCGTGAGGAAAGCCTTGAGGGGCACGTGGCCAGCCCTGGTTGGCTGTTGGCAGCCAGCGCCAAGTGGCGGAAGGAAGCGGGTGGCGAAAGCAGTGAGGGCGGCTGAAAAGATTAAGAAGCGAATTCGAAGGGAAGACCGGTAGGTGGAGGCCAAAAATGGCATGAGGTTCTATAAATAGCAGTTTTTGGCTAGGGTTTGGTGGGGGTTTGAACCCTCCGATCGTGATCGGACGGTTCGGACCGCGAGGAGAGGTGGGTTGCCTAGGTGGGCTGGGGACCGTCTAGAAGGCCTCGGGCGGAGAAGAGGGGGAGAAGTGAGGCCGGGAACTGTTGGGAGACCCGAAGCGTCGGCCGGCAGCGATGCGCTATAAATTTAACGATTGGGCTATCAAGCGAGCTCGATCACAGCGAAACTTGTGAGCGGTCTACGGTGCTATACCAAGGCAACAGACAAACCTCGGGCCATTCCGAAAGTTTAATACCGCACATGAAAATAGGTAAAAGGCGCGGAGACATAGGAGTGCGGATTGCAAAGCGAACAAGGGAAAATGCTCGGATGCATGAGGCGAACATGTATGCAAATGAAATGCACATGATGACGATATGAAATGCATATGATGACATGGCAAGAAACAACAAGCAAATGACATAGCAATGACGAATATTTGGCGGACACTGGCGCTGTCGAATCCGAGCGTTACATTGGTGTACAACCTCTTTGGTGGCGCCCGATTAGGCCCGGCTTCATCGAGAAGCGGTGATGATGATGCTCTTCGGTGGTGCGGTGAAGGCGGTGTGGGAATGGAGGTGGCGCGAAAGGCGAGAGGCGTGGGGCAGCTCCTTGGAGGTGGAGAGGTGGCTGAACGGCGGCGATGAGATCGACGATGGATCCTCATCGATACGGTGGATGAGGGCGTCGAGTGTTCTTGTGGACGACGTCGTCGGGAAGAAGCTCCAGCTGGGTGGCGGACGGAGCAGGTGTGGGGTTTAAATCACGGGTTTCGCGGCCTCGGTGTGCGAATGGGTGGGCGGATGGGATGGCGATGGGAACCATGGCTTAGAGGCGCTTGTCCAAATGTGGGGTAAATTCAAAGTACCCCCACGATTTGGCGGTTCTTCGGTTCGAGGGTACCACGAGGCATTTCTCGTGTCGAGTTCACAAGAGAGGTGGGAGTTTTCGCGCTGTAATTTGAATAGCAAAGGCGCGGGTTGAGATGGAGGAGTTGCCGAACTGTGAGACAAAGATATATCTTTAATATTTAGGGCTAACAAAGTAGCGGGTTGAAGAAGCGGGAGTTTAGCGACGATGAGGCGAGCAGCTAGCTTCAATTTTCGGCATAACAAGGCGCGACTTCAAATTCGAAGAACAAGCAACGTGTACCCAAAAAAGACAATTTGCACCTCAACACGCTTACACACACAAACACCATTTAGACTAGAGTAAGGTACGTGCATTGCGCATGAGATTAAGCAGCAAATTATGAATAAATACCACATTATAGCATGCAAGCTTTGAGTCATATATGCATGATGTAGATGTTAATTTAATTTTATAGTTCATTTCATTCAAAATCATCTAGTTTTTATAAAGCTAATCTATTTTAAGATTCATGGAATTGTGTGTTGTAAGACATAAAGTAAAAACAAATAATGGCAAATCATGTAGAAAAACATTTGGGCAATTATGATACGGAAGATTCTAGAACAAATAAGAAGTGCTTGTGTTTTGATGTTTGTGCATTATGCTTAAGTTCAACCATGGAGTCTTCTAGATTATACATGTGGCGAAATCTGGTGGAATCTAGATGATATCAACGACCAATAGTGCTCAAATTTGCCATCTTTGGACCTTGGATTCGCCTCATCCAACGACCATCTTTCAAACTAAAGTTACCGCTCACAATATAAAATATATAATATAATATATATAGGTATAGATATAGATATGTGATGCGAAAAGCCACCCATCATCAATTACATGCGGATCACGACATGGGCATATGATATACGCCATCGGTATCTCAAATTCAAATCGATCGACCTTGTTCAATGTGTATACATTACAACATGCTCGTTTCAAAGCACACCGTGCAGATCTCCGTTATATTCATGCATGCATGGGTTTCAAACATCAGGATCTCTTATTCAAATATTTGAATTCAACTTTACATTGATTATGACCTCACCTATTCTTTTACACCCACAGTAGTCTTCTCTTTATAATTGTACCACTAACTTTCTCTCGTGCATGCATGCACACACTACCGTCGGCATTATCTATGCACGCACAATCTTTTTCTTCAGGTCGGTCTCCATGAACACACCACACACATCCCCTCTCCCTCATCTGGGCATTCTTTATCTCTCAGCGTGCATGCAGCGATCGATGTTCCTCTATGTATGTGTGTATATAGCTAGGTCTTTCATAGTTTTCCACACAAACCGATCAATCGATATATCGGTGAGGTCTCACCCCTCTCCCGTCCACATCGATCAATCTATACCTCTCGCGTCCATCGATCAATCCTCTCTATATAGGATTAACATAAATAGCTAATACACCCATTAATTATATCCAACGTCCCCTCTCTCATCATCCATGCCTTCCGCTTCATCTCTCAAATGCATACAATGGCGAAGACAGGGGCAGTAAGGGCCCTGCCCCCTAACATCACTATATATCGAGGCTAATATGAATGTGATCATTAGACAATTGCTGCTAAAAGGTTTAATTTCATGAATTGACCCTCCTGTAAAGGATTAGCAATGCTTGGCCCCCTAGCTCATTTATTTTTCATGGCTCCGCCATCGCATTACAACAGCATGCGTGTTAGCCCCCTCTCTCTAAATATCGATCTCGCACTTGTGCATTCCTTCATAGTCTCCCTCACCATTTTCCGCACCATCTTCTAGCCACGGATTTTGCCACATGTACAATGCAGACTCCATGGTTGAACTTAAGCATAATGCACAAACCTCAAAACAAAGTGGTTCTCTTTTGTTCTAGAATCTTCCATTATCATAACTGCCCAAACTTTTTCTAGTTGAATTGCCATTATTTGTTTTTACTTTATGCTTTACGCACAATTCCATGATCATAAAATAGATTAAGGGCTTCTTTGATTCAAAGGATTCTCAAAGGAATTTTGGAGATTCTAATCATTAGAATTTTCCTATCTTGGTTGTTTGATTAAATGGGATTGTAAACCATAGGATTTTCCATATGATTCATTTGCACTAGATTTCATGAAACATCCCATCCTCAAACCTCTTTAAAGAATTCTGTGTTTTTCTATGCAATCAAACACTCGTACAATCTGTGAGTTCAATCGACATTCCACTATAATCCCATGTTTTTCCTATTCACGCGTTCTTAGCTTTTTATAAAAACTAATTTGATTTTGAATGAGATGAACTATAAGAATTAAGCGAAGGCTACATCGCATATATGACTAAGAGCTTACATGCTATAGTGTGGTATTTATTCATAATTTGGTTGCAAAATCTCGTCGTGCAATGCGTGTAAATTACTAGTACTTAGTATGTGCAAAACCGTAAATTAGAATACCAATGGCACGCTACGGTGTCTCTCTTACAGTTCATGAAGCCACGTGGCACATGTGGAGGCGTTATCGCGACCTCCTTGCGTGGATTGATCACGATGACGTCTGCTGGTTCGAGAAGAATGTACTCATCCTCCACGAGCCATCTTGGCGGTACATGCCGCGAGCGAATGTACATGCATACCTTACCACTCATTCCCTCGCTTGCAACCTTGCGTACATGGGGAATTTTAATTTTCCAAGATCCACCCATGTGATAATTTGTGCGTGTAAAGTCGTTCACTTCATTGATGGTCAATGTCTGATGCATGCAAATTGAGTGGGCGTGAGGCGGAAGAAAGACATTATTACTCCATTGCGGCGCATCACGGTAGTTAAATCGTGGGTTGCTAGTAGTACTTCCATTGGTCTCCTTCGTATTTTGCCAATTTTGTGATAACATAATATTTACGCATTTGAGCAGTGTAGTCTACTTGAAATTTATGTTCTACTAAACTCATCGGGAGCGTTTGAGACCTCGAAACCAAAACCATCAATTAATCTTTACCTTGTATCACATTGAAAGACTGCTCACACCTACTAGTACTCGTACCAAACCTGAGCGTGTTCCCACTATGAAGGTATTAGTACTACTAGTGCTAGTACTTAGGTTATAAAAGGGAACTACCTAACGAAATTACTCTACCTTTCCTCCTCATAAGTGCTTCTTCTTCCGTAAAATGGTTGCCATGGCGATGAGGCGAGCTCTAGGTGAGAACTACTTGTAACAAGGGCGGCAACCAAGTTGCGGAAAAAAGGAGCTGCCATGCCGAGACCTCGAAAGATCTCTCAGGCGGGCGATGGCTCCCAAGGCGCCCTAGCATGGGCGAACATCCGAGCAGTGGGCTGAGTCGTTATCCCTCGGCGGCATGCGATCATCTCAATAAGCACCTCAATAAGCGAGAGGTCATCCAAGGCTTGGAGTTCTTGAAGGAGAGCCTCAACGACATGCCGCTGAGCTCAATCAGGAGTTGACCGCCCGGCTTGGTGATGCTGCTTGAAGAGCATTGCCTCGGAGAAGAAAGGCGACCGAAATCCTGCGACTTGGGAGGACAAGCGAAGCTCTGCCCAGATCGACCTGTTGAAGAAGAAGAGCGCCCGGTGGAAGAAGCTGCATGAAATAGTTCCTCGATGAAGATGCAGGCCCTGTCATGGGCAGAAGGAGGTTGGCGAGCTCCGCGCCACCCCGACTCTTTGTCAAAGATGCGTAATGCGTGGAGCAGATGATGAAGGCTGTGTCGAGAAATCCGCGTCATGGACAGAATGAAGAAGATGGCGGAGGAGGCGCAAGGAGATGGAGGTCGTGGAGGCGATGAAGAAGCGATTCGACTCATGCGAATTAGATCATTTGGGGTGATAATCTTCCTTCTTCTTTTGCTTTGTGTTTCATCTTTTTGCTTGTGTTTACGCACGTGTCACGTTCTCTGCGACATGAATAGAACAATGGTTTTGTTTTTGAGGAATGAATAGAACAATGCTAACAATGAGATGACTAGAAAATTAGATCATTTTATCGCCATATGGCATTGGGCTGCCGTGTTTGTGCTCCTCCGTCGCGATACTACTCGGTGGAAAACTTGAGTATACCGCTACGGTTCTTTGCTCCTCCTCGATCAGGTCGTCGGTGCATTTATCTGAGCAGTCAAATCACAAGGCCCGCCTTCCAGCGATAATGAGCCGTCAAATCACAAGGCCCTCGCCTCTCGTGAAACCGACCAAGCTGACTGCCCGCCCTCTAGCCTTTTAAAAATGTATACTTTATCTGATGGTATCGATGGATTGCATGGAGCAAAACTTGAAATTAAAAAAGGTGGTACATATAGAGGCGCTCGTGGCCAAATTATGCATATAGTACTTTAAAAAGGCTAGTCACAATAATGGTGTCCACTACAACCCCTCAAATAAAACTAAGCACCACAATTCTTTGACAAAACTAAGCACCACGAAATTCTTTGACAACTAAAGCTGCTGGCTATATGATGTTGGCCATATACTGTCACGTATATAATGTGAATAAGCAGTGGTAGTACTATACCAACTAAAAGATGAAATGTAAGAAATACTAGTATGTACTTCTGAAGAGTTAAAGTAACAGAAGAAACATAACATAGTTACTGTTTGGGGCTCGACCAACACCCTCAAATTAAATTAAGCACACCTGAAATTAAACTTTGCAACTACGGTGAACACGCATTAGAACCACCATAGCAATGACACACTGCCACCTTACTGGAGTCCTCGTCCGTCCTCGACTTATCCTTGTTGAAAGATCGTGGATGTAGCCTGAGGGTGAATAAAAGCTTTTAAAATAATTACGGTTTGAAGCTTGAACAAATGCGGAATAAACCTAGCGGTTAATTTGTCAAGCACAAAACCTACAACAACTAGGCTCACCTATGTGCAACAACTTATGCTAAGCAAGATAAACAACTAAGTGATAGCAAGATATATGACAAGAAACAATATGGCTATCACAAAGTAAAATTCATAAGTAAAGGGCTGGGTAAGAGATAACAAAGAGTGCAGCAGGCAGCGATGTATCCGAAGTTCACACCTTGCGGATGCTAATCTCCGTTTGGAGGCGGTGTGGAGCACAATGCTCCCAAGAGCCATAGGGCCACGTAATCTCCTCACGCCCTCGCACAATGCAAGATGCATTGATTCCACTAAGGGACCCTTGAGGCAATCACCGAACCCGTACAAATGGCAACCCTTGAGAGCGGTCACAACCATACACTTTGGCAACCCTTGGTCACGGTACCGTCAAATTGCTGAAGCGATCTCCACAACCTAATTGGAGACCCGGCGCTTGCCCGAACTTTACACCACAATGATTGAGCTCAAGCACCACCAACCGTCTAAGAGCCAAAGCACCCAAGAGGAACAAGCTCAAGGGCACCAGCACCCAAGAGTAATAAGCTTCTCAACTCATGCTTCCATATCACGTGGAGAACTCAAACCGATGCACCAAATGCAATGGCAAGGGCACACAGTGCCCAGTCCTTCTCTCCCAAATCCCACCAAAGCAACTAATGCTAGGGAGGAAAATGAGAGGAAAAAGCGAAACAAGACCACGAAGAACTCCAAGATCTAGATCCAAGGGGTTCCCCTCACTTAGGAGAAAGTGATTGGTGGAAGGTGGATCTAGATCTCCTCTCTCTTTCCCTCAGAACTAGCAAGAATCATTGGAGGGATTGAGAGTTAACAAGCTCGAAGAAGGTCAACAATGGGGGAAGAACACGAGCTCAAGGATAAGGTTGAATGGGAAGAAGACCCTCTTTATAGGAGCTCCTGAATCCAACGTTATGCTCACATCCGCATAGGCGGTACTACCCCTTGAAACACAACAGCGAGGCAAAAGGCCGAAGAACCGTCGGAGCGGTAGTACCGCTCGTCCTCAAATACTACTGCCGACCTCCGTACTACACGCAAATGGTAAGCGGTACTACTGCTTGCGGCGGTACTAAAAAATATACATGCCTACTTCCATGAGAAAAACCAGATTTTGGTCGGGCGGTACTACAGCTTAGGAGCAGTAAATACTGCTCTGGCGGTACTACAGCTCAGGAAACTGTGATAGTCTCTGCTCTGGAGCGGTAGTAAAAATTACATCCGCTCTAGTCGCGGTAGTACGCTGCATTACCACCAAAACAACCACAACTTTTGCAAGCGGGCTCGAATTCAAGAAAACCAAGTTTGTTGGAAAGCTAGCGACAACAGAACTAACACAATCTTGAAAGAAATACCAATAAAAGCAAATGATAAAAGGCCCAAAGGAAAATGGTGAGAACCCTTCCTCGGAAAAGACGGTAAAACCTCCAACACGAAAACATCATAGAAGGCGCATGAACTCCGTTTTCAATGAACTCAAGCTTGTCATCAAGATGACCATAAGCTCTAAGACTCACAAAGAGAACCAAACAAGAACCAAGAAACATGATGCAAGGATGCAGGGTTTGAGCTCTCTACTAACGATATGATCAAGCTACCAACGAGCCCCCCTTGATAGTCTGACAAGCGATCATATAACCCGGTCTCCCTACTACCACCACGAGACCAGTAAAATAGAAAACCTATCAAGGGCAAACCTTTTCCTTGCACATGGTCCCTTGAGCTAGATGATGGCGATCTTGACTCCTCAAGGCGGACCACCTTTCTTGATTGCGTTGGCTCGATGAAGACTAGATGATTGCTCCCCATAGTCCACTATGGGTGAGCCACTCTTGACATCTTCACAAGTCCA
The DNA here is from genome assembly GCA_021605205.1 of Aegilops longissima. NCBI lineage: Eukaryota > Viridiplantae > Streptophyta > Magnoliopsida > Poales > Poaceae > Aegilops > Aegilops longissima. The sequence continues at coordinate 13,944 of JAHIAM010000288.1, forward strand.
TTGACACCATAATGGATGGAAAGAATCAAGCACTTGATCTCTTCGTGATGCTCCTTGAACTTGCACGGCAATCTTGATGACAATCACCACTTGATGTCATCCTTTCCATGGGTTGTATGATATCTTCCTCTGGGCTTGACCCATGACACGTACCTAACCCCTAGAACTCTCATAGACCATGGATTAGTACACAAGTGCAATGGACAAAGCTTACCATACCATGGGATCACTTGATCCTCTTGACTTAGTCTTGATCAACCTTGAATCTTTCCAACTCTCTTCATTTGGATGATGTCTTGAAGGTAAACATGAATGATCACACAATCTTCTTCTTTAAGACATGCTTGCTAGCTCAACACTCACATGACCAATCTTTGGATAATTCCTTAATAGCACCTTGGTCAACTCATAAACTCCTTGAAACCAACACATGGACTTCAAGAAAAGCCTATAGAACAAATCCTTCAAATATAACTCAAGACAACCATTAGTCCATAGAGATTGTCATCAATTACCAAAACCAAACATGGGGAACGCATGTTCTTTCTATCCCTCTTCCTCTTGGTGATACTTCTTTGCTTGAGCTGCCAACTTGGTTGTTGCTCTTCATCCAACCCTTGTAGATATTGAAACAAGGTAGCCATCCATTGCATCTTGCATGTGGTCTATATCTAGTACATTACGATGCCATGTTGTAGGACCTTGTATGTCTAGAGGGAGGTGATTAGAACTACTTGACCAATTAAAACCCTAACCTTTTCCCAATTTTAGACTTTGGCTGATTTTAGCTATCTTTGAACAAGTCAAGCAATCTTCACACAATTCAAGCAAGCATGCAAAGAGTATATAGGCGGAGGAAATTAAAGCATGCAACTTGCAAGAATGTAAAGGAAGGTTTGGAGGATTCAAGCATAATTGGAACACGGATGTTTTTGTCGTGGTTCCGATGAGGTGGTGCTATCGTACATCCACATTGATGGAGACTTCAACCCATGAAGGGCTTGATTCTTGAGTCCACGGAGGCTCCACCCAAAGGTCCACGAAGAAGCAACCTTGTCTATCCCACCATGGCCGTGCCCACGAAGGACTTGCCTCACTAGCGGTAGATCTTCACGAGTAAGCGATCTCCTTGCCCTTACAAACTCCTTGGTTCAACTCCACAATCTTGTCGGGCTCCCAAGTGACACCTAGCCAATCTAGGAGACACTCTCCAAAGTAACAAATGGTGTGTTGATGATGAACTCCTTGCTCTTGTGCTTCAAATGATAGTCTCCCCAGCTCAACTCTCTCTCACAGGATTTGGATTTGGTGGAAAGAAGATTTGAGTGGAAAGCTTGGGGAAGGCTAGAGATCAAGATTCATATGGTAGGAATGGAATATCTTGGCCTCAACACATGAGTAGGTGGTTCTCTCTCGGGCTGGTAAGTTGGAAGTGTAGGTTTGTTCAGTGGCTCTCTCACGAATGAAGAGGAGGTGGAGGGGTATATATAGCCTCCACACAAAATCTAACCGTTACACACAATTTACCAAACTCGGTGGGACCGCATCAACAAACTCGGTGCGACGATTTAGTAAACCTAGTGACCGTTAGGGTTTCGTGGGGCCGACATGCAACTCGGTAGGACCGATATGGTTAGGTTAGGGCATAACGTAATCTCGGTGAGACCGATTACACAAACTCGGTGAGACCGATTTTGGTAATTAGCTAACCAAAGAGATGGTCGATTAAACTTCGGTGGGACCGATTAAGCTCTTTCGGTGGGACTGAAGCGTTCTGAAGAAGCGGAGATTACAATCCCATCTCGGTGAGACGAATCCCTATCGGTGAGACCGATTGCCTAGGGTTTGTGGCGGTGGCTATGACAATTGAACTTCGGTGGGCGGATAGAAAAGAATCGGTGGGGCGAGTTTGACTTTAGGTTTAGGTCATATGTGGATGTGAGAAAGTAGTGGAGGTTTTGGAGCATATCACTAAGCACATGAATCAAGAGGCTCATTAAGCAACACCTCATCCCTCCTTGATAGTATTGGCTTTTCCTATAGACTCAATGTGATCTTGGATCACTAAAATGTAAAATGTAGAGTCTTGAGCTTTTGAGCAGGCCAATCCTTTGTCCTTGATATTTTGAGGATCCACTTTCATCATCCATGTCATGCCATTCATTGAGCTTTCACGAAATATTTGTCTTGGAATAGCATTAGCTCAATGAGCTATATGTTTATTATGAATTACCAAAACCACCTAGGGATAGTTGCACTTTCAATATCCCCTTTTGGTAATTGATGACAACATATAGATCAAAACTTCGACAAATGATAATAAGATTGAAAAACATAAATAGCTTTGAGAAGTATGTGATAAGCAAGAGCTCCCCTGAATTTGTGCATGTTTTAAATTTTGCTTTGGACTGCAAATGCACAAGGAATTAGGCTCATGGATTACTCTTCCATGTCACATACATCTTGGTGGGCGCTCAAAATAATAAAAGATTAGTACATGCACTCATCACCAAGCACGATGAATGATCATATGAGGATAAGTAAGATAATAACATATAACAAGCATAAGTGTAGCTTATGATCAAACACATGATCATCAATGTCTCACGGTAATAGCATAGTATCTCAAGCAATCAAAAGCAAACAAAGTTCAACCAAGAGAGACAAGAGAGAACAAAAAAGCAAATCTCTCTCTAAAGCCTATGATCTATACATTTTCTCCCCTTTGGCAACAAGTTACCAAAAAGTTCCTAGAAAATGCATAGGACTATATCGTCTCTCGAGGCTTGGTCTTCTGCGGTGGCGTGAGATGGCTCCTTGGCCGAAGACTTGATAGATGTGGAAGGAGCTGAAGGAGTTAGTCTTTGGAGCTGGTTCTTGGAGCTATAGCTAGAGCAGATGAAGTGACTCTGGTGGTTGGCTCTGCAGGTGATCTCTGAGCTCGAGCCTCAGCAAATGCATCGATTGTTGTCCTGCCCTTCATCTCATGCATGTCATCCTTTAGCTGCTCCACGGTTGAATCTCGATTACTTTGACATCAAGATCATATAATTTTTGTTCCATGATTCTTTCAGGCTCTCCTGGTTTTGAGTTAGGGTGGCCTTCTCAATCCATGAGTTGATGCTATCAAGTAACCAAGCTGCTCACCTTGTTCTTCAAAAAGTACTAGATGCCTCTGCTAGAGTGGGCATCTTGGCATTCTCTTTCCTTGCCTTCTCCTTCTTCTCTTGAGCTTGTCGATGATGGTTCATTCTCAGTCATGACAACTTGATTGTCCTCAATTCAGGATAGAAACTAAGTGTTCTTTATCCAATAGATACTTCCTGTGCCCATCTTTGGTTAATCAACTCCTGGATTTGGGGCATATCCACAGCTCCTCTTACAGTCTCTTCTGTCCTCTTGATAGTTTCAACTATGAGGCTCATGACCTTGAATTTAGGGCACATCAAAATGTAAACAAATTAATTGCATGCCCTCTGATCATGTTGTGGTCACCTGATTTGGGCAGTTCAACTATTTCAGACTTATGTTTCATCAGTAGATATACCCATATCTTCAAATCATCTTGAAAGTTAGAAAATAACGATACTTGCCACGACATCAACACTCATTGGATCGCATACATCGGTATGTATTATCTCCAATAAGTCGGTAGCTTGTTCCATTGTTAGGAGAGCGGAGTTTTAGTCATCTTGCCCAAAAGCATGGTTAAGGCATCAAATGATTCATAATCAAGTGATTCCAAAGTCCATCGGCATGGAGTTTATTCATGCGCTTTACACCAATATGACCCAAGCGGCGATGCCACAAATAAGTTGCACTATCATTATTAACTTTGCATCTTTTGGCATCAATATTATGAATATGTGTATCACTACGATCGAGATCCAACAAACTATTTTTATTGGGTGTATGACCATTGAAGGTTTATTCATTTAAGCAGAACAACAATTATTCTTTGACTTTAAATGAATAACCGTTAAAAACTATTTTCATTGGGTGTATGACCGTGAAGGTTTTATTCATTTAAGCAGAACAACAATTATTCTTTGACTTTAAATGAATAACGTTTTGCAATAAACATGATCAAATCATATTCATGCTCAGCATAAACACCAAATAACATTTATTTAGGTTTAACACTAATCCAGTATAGGGAGTGCGATGATGATCATATCAATCTTGGAACTACTTCCAACACTCATCACTTCCCTTCAACTAGTCTCTGTTTATACTAACTCGGTTTGAGTTACTAATCTTAACGAACAAGTATCAAATACTCGGGGCTACTATAAACACTAGTAATACACATCAATCTGTATATCAAATATACTCTTGTTCACTTTGCCATCCTTCTTATCCACCAAATATTCGGGGCATTTACTTCCGGTGACCATTTCCTTTCGTTATAAACACTTTCGGTTTCAGGCTATGGTCACTTTGGGCTTCTTCATGAAGTGACAACCTTGTCTTTCTACTTGAAGTTCCCTTTCTTTTCCTTTGCCCTTTTCTTGAAACTAGTGGTCTTGTCAATCATCAACACTTGATGCTCTTTCTTGATTTCTACCCCGTGATTTTCAACATCACGAAGAGCTCGGAATCTTTGCGTCATCCTTGCATACTATAGTTCATCACGAAGTTCTAGTAACTTAGTGATGGTGACTAGAAAGAATTCATCAATCACTATCTTATCGGAAGATTAACTCCCACTTGATTCAAGCGATTGAAGTACCCGGACAATCGAGCACATGCTCACTAGTTGGCGATTCTCCTCCATTTTTTAGCTATAGAACTTGTTGGAGACTTCATATCTCTCAACTCGGGTATTTTTGAAATATTCACTTCAATCTGGAACATCTCATATGGTCCATAGCGTTCAACGTCTTTGAAGTCGATTCTAAGCCGTTTAAGCATGGTGCACTAAACTATCAAGTAGTCATCATATTGAGCTAATAGCGTTCATAGCGTACCTTTTGCTCACATAATAGGTCTGTCACCTAGCGGTGCATCAATGACATAATTTTTGTGCAGCAATGAGGATAAACCTCAGATCACGGATCCAATCCATAATATTGCTACTAACATTTTTCAATACAATTTTCTCTAGGAACATATATAAAAACACGAGGAGCAACAACGCGAGCTATTGATCTACAACATAATTTGCAAAATACTACCAGGACTAAGTTCATGATAAATTAAAGTTCAATTAATCATATTACTTAAGAACTCCCACTTAGAAAAATATCCCTCAATTCTCTAAGTGATTGCGTGATCCATATCAACTACACCATGACCGAGGGCCTTGTTCTTTTCGGCTGGTATACTCCGGTATTCCTCTTAGGTGCACTCTTGGGCTTGGGGCAGCTTTGGGTTACTTTGGGCTTTGAGTGGCAGCCCTGACATAGCATCACCCATCAACTTTTGTGGGGTCTTTGGTTAACAACCTCTTCTTCCTCTTCTTCCTCCATCATGGGGCTTTCCTATTACTCCCATGGTCTTCTTGACCCTTTCCTTTCTTTTCTTTCCTTGGACGGAGGCTCTTTGGGTTGGGATTCCAAAGATGCTTGAGTGGAATTCGGCTTTGGTTTTTCTTCCTGGGCCTTTTGATCTTCATTCCCCCTATTGGTTACTCCTTCTTGAGCACTTTCTTCTTTGAACTTGCCTCATCCTCAACGCCACATAATCCTCATCCTCGGTTGAGGTCTTCTTCTTCTTTGTCCTTGTGGCAGCCTTGGGCATATTCTTTGGGAGTGCTCCTCCCCTCATCGAGCTGCTAGAGGACTAGTGCCCTCACTCATGTGAATCTGCTCTTGACTTGTTACGGTGTCACTTTGGTGCGACATGCTGCACTTGGCTGACCACGTGAATAGTTATAGATGAGGTAGAGTGGATGAGCATCACAAAATGAGATTTTTCCAAAGAATGATTCAAAAAACTTAGTTTTAGTTTTCCCGAAAGCATTTCGGATCTACCCTTTTCAAACTCGGTGAAACGAACAGTTTGGAACCTAAACTAGTGAACTCGGTCGGACCGAGTCACGGTTTGGTAGCACCGAGGCTGCTAGGGTTTCTAAAAGTTTTAAAATCGGTCACACGATTAGCAATTCTCGGTCGGACCGAGAGTTACTAGTGCAATGGCGTTAGCCAAATCGGTGGGGCTGAGTTTTCAACTCGGTGGGTCGAGATGGTTTCGTGAAACCTAACCCTAAATTTTCGAATCACACCCATTCTAAGGTTGTTTTGTGATAGAAGGTGTTTCAATCATGGCAAGCATTATGAACACAATGTCTTGAGAATCGACGAGGATAACTTGTGATCGAGTTCATACCCTAGTTCGGTGAACTGCTTCTGGCTAGCGGAGAAGAATTCCGTTGGCTGGCGGAGACCAGGACGGGGCGGTTTGGCGATGAAGTCGACGATCCGGAGACCTAGTAAGCGAGCAAGCTATCTTGAGCGAGGATTTGAAGTTTTCCAAAATTTGCCTGTGAATATATAGCCCGTCCGTCGGTTGACCGAGTGGAAAACTTCGGTGGCACGGATTATACTGTCGATTCTGACAACTCGGTGTGACAGAAAAGTTCAAATCGGTTGCACGAGAAAACCTAGATCGACTTAGTGATCTCGGTATGACCGAAATGGAGGAATCGGTCGGACCGAAAATCCAAAAAGTTTTGGAAGTTTAATTCTATAGAATCGGGGACTCAGGGTGCTCCTCACCGCAGTGGTTCGAATCGACTTGATCAAATTTTTGATGTAGCATGAATAGAGTTTGAGGCAGAAAAGCATAGATAGCTAGAGAAGGTTCTTAGGCATTCTTGTCCATCCACTTGGCAAGAAAAAGAAGCCAATCAATCAAAACAACAAGTGGATGTCCTCGAATGAGTAAAATATGCATCCAACATGGTCACACAATAAAATGACAAATGAAATATGTGACAAAGCATGCACAACCATTCTAGCATCTATCAAACAATTGGCGATGACTAGGTCATCTATATATAGTATATTGACTTAGGAGTCAAATGAGAACATTTGATCATAGGTCATACTCATCGTTTAAGCTCAAGTGGGGTTACCACTTTTACATAAAGCATTTATGTGTTCACATCATTAGAGTTGCTTTGACTCAATTCTTAGAGTTAAGCTCCCCTAGATGTGAGATCCCCTTAGGGATAAACTAACCTTGGGTTTTGTCGATGATGACTTCATGTAGGTGTTGAAGATGTGGATGCTCAATGTTGATGTAGATCTTTTTGGAGCAAACTTTGGAGTGAGTTGC
>JAHIAM010000289.1:0-85988 GCA_021605205.1 Aegilops longissima
CGGCCTCCTTTTATAGGAAAAGGGCTGCCAGCTTGCACAGTGAGGTGGAAAGGTTCACAAGGGCACGAGGTTATCCTCAGACATGTGACAAGGTGCATTTAATGCATCGCTTAGGTGTCCTCTCACTTTATCGGGACGGGTGAGGCCCGTCCCGTCTGGTCGCCGCTCCTCCAGACTTCGACACGTGCCCTGGCCAGCAGTGCATGCGGTGCCATGTAGGCGCAGCAGCTGAGCCTGGCGCGGTGGTGGAGCTCCATGAAGGGCTGCATGTAGCCACGCAGTGCCTCGCCAGTTGGTTGGGTCGGCAGCTGCATGCGAACAGCGGCGGAGACTTGGCTGGTGCGGGCTTGGTGGTGGTCTTGCGGGTGCGCTTGGCGATGGCCTTGCCGGGTGGCCCGGCAAGGGCTTGCCGGGTGACCCAAAGAAGGGTCTTGCTGTATACAGAGCCCCCGCAAGGATCTTGCCGGGTTCTTGTGGGTTCTTCCATGAGGATAGTTGCCTTCCTATCCTCACTTGATCTTGACTATTGTTTGTCTTCACAAAGATATGCATGCCACCACATAGGTGCCTCCTGAGCCCTGTCCCAACACATGTGTTGAGTGTTGGTGGCCTCGAGGGTGGCTCCTCTCTGTCAAGGCATGAAGCTGCCCCGCAAGGGTCTTGTCGGGGTCATTGGGGCCCCTGCAAGGATCCTGCCGGGAAACCTACTACCATCTGATCTTTGTGGCATTGGTCCTTGTCGTTGCTTTGCTTCATCTTGGGCTTGGGCTTCACTGCTCACCTCCTCTCGCTTTCTGCTTGGTGTGGCTGTACAGGCTCCCACTGCCTGCAGACAGTAAAGGGGTACAAAAATGTGCCCCTAGTTTTGTACACCCACACTCGTGGTGCCGCCTGCTACCCTTCCCTTGGGACCCCTATGAACAGGCACAAGAAGGAACATGGTTGAACGTTACAGCTGTTAGCCTGCCGCTGGTTGCTCTGGGTGAGGCGAAGGCACCGAGGGGCTGGTGAGGTGACCTGCACGGCACGTGCCACGAGCCAAAGCTCGACCACTCAGATTTGTCGGTCGTGGCAGAGACGGACCCATGCACCAGCGCCGTGCCTGTGTGGAGGCCCCGGGGGAGGTGATGATTGAGCAGGCGATAGCCGTTGGCAGGCTAAGCATGAAGAGCAGATCGACTTGGATAAATGCAGGAAGATACATGCCACCGGGTCTGGCCCGAGTGGCTTGGGGATGATGCAGCCCGAGGGGCACCCCCAACAAGGTAAGCAAAATACTTTAGGCAAAAGGGATACCTGCCACAGGGATGGACCAGTGTGGCCTAGGAATAATGCAGCCCGAGGGGCGCTCCCAGCTTAAACGAACTTGGAAGATGTCACCTGGTTCTATAGACGAAGTAGAGTTGGTGCAGCTGAAGCCACGCATTGAAGGAATGGCTCCTCATGAGCCACCCGGACCCTGAGCCTCGGGAGGCTCCGGAGGCTCGGGAGGTTCCCTGAAGACCGTCTCCATCTCCTCCAGAATGGCGTGGATCCTGGCCTCCTGAGCCGCCAGGACCTGCCGCATGTTGCGCTGATAGGCCGATGCCACGTTCGGCAAGCCGAAGGGCATGCGAACGTAGCTGCGTGGCAGGCCCTCACAGCAGCCCACACGTGATGGCCGTAAGCGCCCCGAGATGCGCCCAGCTTGAGCCTGGACGCCGACGCAGACACGCAGCCCAAGCATCCTCACCTAGATGGGGAGCTGCGTTTTGTGAGCGGTTGTGGCCGCGCATGGCTCTTGCTTCTTGCAGTTCCTGGGTGGTCTTGGTGATGAACTCCTGGGCGGTGGGCACTTCTTGCCCCGTGCTCTCCTGAGGAAGGTGTGCCGTGAAGCACACTTCCAAGTGGTGCCCAAGCGCCTCCCTCGTAAGGTTGGCAAGGTCCGAGGCTCTCCAGGAGAGAGCCCCCGAGCCCTGCCTGAGGAGGGCTCCGGGCGCACTTTCCTATGCGGTGGAGGGAGGCGCCCCTGGAGCGGGCGCCGATCCTAACGAGGCTCCTGACGCGACGCCATCTTCTTGGGGTCCTGCGCAGCGTGATAGCTTCTTCTTGGGGATGGTCTCCGGAGGGCCTTCACTTCTGCTGTCAGGGTTGTCGATTGCTGCGGCTTGGAAGGCGCGCTCAAGGGAGCACACTGCATCCTTCTCTTCACATGGGACCGTGATGATTCCCCCGCTTCCTAGTATCCTGAGAACGTTGTAGTCGTGGTGAGAGACTGCCATGAACTTGGCCAGGGCTGGGTACCCGAGGATGGCATTGTACGGCAGGCGGATGTACGCGACGTCGAAGTCGATGAGCTCGGTGCGTAGTTCTGCGCCCCGAAGGTGACATGTGGTGCAGACTTGCCCTATCGGTGTGGTGGAACCGCTACTACTCCCGAGAAAGGCTTGGCTGGCTGGAGCTGTTCATAGGGCACTTGAAGGTTGTCAAACGTGTCGATGATGTAACGTTGAGCCATGCGCCGCCGTCGATGAGAGTCTTGGTGACTTGCACATCGCTGATGACTGGGGAGCACAACATAGGGAGCGGGGCAGCGGTGGCTGCGAACTTGCGCTGGTTTGCCGAGTTGAAGGTGATGGCGCATTGAGACTACTCGAGCGCAAGGCGTGGCCTCGAGCTTGGGAGCGCTATGCTCACCTCATGAGCGAACTGTTTGAAGATGCGCCGAGAGGTCGGGGCCTGTGTTCGCCTAAGATGCAAGTAATCGCACGCTGCTCTTGGAAGCCCCAGCCCCTCGCCCGGTGGTGGTGGTCGCTCCTTCTGGTGGAGGCAATGGCGAAGACCGGCGCGCTTCGGGCGATCTCACGAGGCGGGTCCCTCTAGCCGCCCTCGTGATGTTGGTCCTGCCAGCCGTCCTCACGAGGCCGGTCGCGCCACTCCCGGCACGGGCCACGGTCGTCCCAGCGCCCGCCATCAAGGTCCTCCTCCGCGCCAGAGCTCCCGGTCATTGCGCTTTGGGGCGCCGACCATAGCGCCCTTCCCTTTTGGCTCTGAGCTCTTGGCAGTCGCTGGTGTTGTGGGTGTTCAGGTTGTGGAAGGCGCAGAACGGTCGGCCGTTCTTGGATGACTCAGGCTGATCTCTGCCTCGCTTGGTGTCTGGTTCCGCTGCGAGCATTACTGCCTCTTTGCGCTTCATGTCCTTGGCTTTGGCCTTTTTCTCCTCCACTTCGGCAGCTGGCAGCTCAAGGAGAGAGAGGCGCCCCTCCTCAGCTCTCGCGCACTTGGTCACCAAGTTGAACAGCTCCTGAGCTGTGCAAAGCTCCTCATGGATAGCCAGCTCTTCCTTCATCTTGACGTCACGGACGCCGTCTGAGAACGCGGAGATGATGGCTTCGTCCGTGACCTTGGGGATCTTGAGACGGGTGTTGTTGAAGCGCTGGATGTACTTTTGGAGGGTTTCTCCTGGCTGTAGCTTGATGCGGCTTAGGTCGCCCGCGGCCGGTGGGCGGTCGCAAGTGCCCTGCAAGTTCGCAACGAAGCGGTCGCGCATCTCGTCCCAGGTGGAGATCGAGCCGTGCTGCAGGTTCAGGAGCCAGGAGTGGGCCCCATCCTTGAGAGCCATGGGAAACCAGTTCGCCATGACTTCTTCGTCGCCGTTGGCTGCTTTGATGCTCAGCTCATAGAGCTGCAGGAACTCCGCGGGGTCGGCGGTGCCGTCGTAGCGAGCAGGCAGGTCTGGCTTGAACTTTCCTGGCCAGGCAATGTTACGCGGATCGGGGGTGAAGGCGCGGCAGCAAGCCGTGGTCGCCGGGGCCCGCTTCTGAGGAGGAGCTTGATCTTGGCAAGGTCCGCGCGGCGCCACCGCAGGCGGCGCGCGGTCTTGACGAGGTGGCGCGGGGAGCGCCGGTGCAGCTTCTCGCGGCCGCGGGAATTCTTGGCAGCTTCGTTCTTCACGCGCGGTCGCCGGGTGCGGTGGATCACGCCGCGGAGGCGCGCGCCTTGGTGCCAAGGCACCGCCTTGGGGTTGAGGCGGCGGAGGCATGCCATGAGCCCCGTCGCCCGCGGCTGGTTGAGGAGGAGGCAGAGAGTGGGTCGGCACCGGGGAGCCCCCTGCGGCGCGGACGAGCTCGGCGACGCGGTCGAGCCACTCCTCATAGAGGTCGTCGACGGGGCGGTAACGCAGGAGCTCGTTTGCCGCAAGGAGCGCGGTGAGCATGAGACCAAGAACCAACAGGGGTGAGCGACGGAGTAGCGGTGCGGCCGTCCTGCCGCACAAAGGATGCAGCGAGGATGCCTGCTGCTTGTTCCCCGCCGGGCCGGTGGCAGCGTTGGCGGTGGGAGACGGAGAGCGATGAGGGGGCCCACCTACGGGAGCCGTCTGAGCGACACGGCCGGAGAGGGCTGCCCGACACTCAACTCAAGCACGGCGAGCGTCCGCCATGGAAGCGACGGAGCGATGGAGCGACGAACCAAAGGAAGGGGAAACTACGATGCACCCCTACCTGGCGCGCCAAATGTCGGACGTGGGGCTCCGGCAAACCCTTAAGGTTCGAACACTGGGGTGCGCGCGGAGTCTTTCCCTTCTACCGTTCTATGCTCTAGCTCGTTAAGATCTTTTGGACGTAACTCGATTTAACTCACAACACAAAAGACACGGGTTTATATCGTTCGGGCCACCGCCAGGTGTAATACCCTACTCCAGTGTGGTGGTGATGGATTGCCTCTTGGGTTGATGATGAACAGTACAAGGGAAGAACAGCCTCCTGAGGTTGAGGTGTTCTTGTGCGTATGAGCTTGAGGATGATCTGAACTAGTTCGAGATCAGTTGCCTCCTACCATGGTGGCTAGTCCTATTTATAGAGGCCCTGGTCCTCTTCCCTAATATCGAGCGGGAAGGGAGCCAACAACGGCGGGCAAATTTGAAGGGGGACAGGTAGTACAAGCTATCCTGACAAAAGCGGTCTTCGCCTGTGAAAAGCTCTGGGGTGACGCCGTCTTGGGCTCCACGATGACCTCTGCCTTGCCTTCCACCTGGTCTTGGTCTTGCTGCACCAATATGGCAACCTTTGCCTGATGCCTCAGTACTCTCTCACCTGCGCTTGCCTCCTTAGCACCAAAGAGGAAATAGAGACGCTGCGCGCACTAGCGCCCGCCTAGCACCCGCCTGGCACCGTTCGTCATGGCTCACGTCACGAGAGCCTCGTGAGGTTTGCCCCGCCTTGATATCTCTGCCTCGTGAGCCTGCTCGGCCAAAGCCACTCTGCAGGAGGTCTTATGTCACGCCATGCGAGGGTCTTGGATGCCTTGTTGATGAAGATGGGCCGCACGCCTGCTTAGCCACGCCAGGTCAGCAGACAGCAAGTCTGGGACCCCATTCCTAACGCCGACAGCAACCAAATATGAAGATTACCTTCTCTATAACCGACTTTGTGTAACCCTAGTCCCCTCCAGTGTCTATATAAACAGGAGGGCTTAGTCCGTTGAGGAGAGATACAATTATAGTCAGACAGGCTAGACTTCTAGGGTTTTAACCATTACGATCTCATGGTAGATCAACTCTTGTAATACTCATATTCATCAAGATGAATCAAGTAGGAAGTAGGGTATTACCTCCATAGAGAGGGCCCGAACCTGGGTAAACATTGTGTCCCCCGTCTCCTGTTACCATCGACCTTAGACGCACAGTTCAGGACCCCCTACCCGAGATCCGCCGGTTTTGACACCCACAGCGATGCTCAGGAGTCCCCCTTGACGTACAAAAATACCTTCATACATGTCCTTGCCAAGGTCCCGCTCGGGAGGGGGGCGCGACTACCAGATCCAGGGGACTTGGCAAGGCGGCGTACGCCAGGCATGACCTGAGAGTAGCCCCCCGTGCCCAGCCCCCTCGCGCGACTCTCCCGAGGGGAAAGTTTTGCGGTGAGGCTGGACACTGAGCCTGGTGGCTCCCTGAGGTTGGTGCGGCCATGGGGCCACCCTAGGCTGTTTATCACCAGCGTGGAGCATAGCGCTTCCTCACTTGCACGGGCATAGCCGCTCCTCTGCCGTGTCCACTGCCAGCTCATAGCATGGTGCTTCCACTGGTGCATGGGTGGGGGCCCCCTCTGGGTGGGTCCCCCGGGGCGTGTACAGCCGTGCCCTGACACGTGGCTTGCACGTCAGGGCTAGATGAGGTGTGTCTGGGCACTCGTGAGCTAGTGTGAGACTCACGAGGCCCTACCTTAAGGCGGGTTGCGCCTGATTTTGATTCTTGACAGCTGAGGTGGCCCTGCGAGATGGTTAGACAACCTACGCCGAATGAATCTCCTTAGGTGATCACATGAGAAGGCCATACACCAACGACCCCAGGAGGTGACGTGAATGGGGCCGGCCCGCCAGACAGAGCTTAGCAATTGGGTTTATCGATGCTGCAGGGACGGACCCGAGCACAGACGCCATGCCCAGTCATCTCATGTGAAAAATCCCAAAGAAAGACAACCGGCGCGTGGCTCCCGTGGTGGCGAGGCACCTGGCCGCGTGCCCTAGCTCATCCGCCCGTGATTAGCTCATGCGAGAACAAAGCACCAAGGACCATGGGAGGTGACGTACACGGGAGCTTGTCCGTGAGCCAGAGCTCAGCCTCTTGGATTTAGCGACGCTGCAGGGACGGACACGAGCACAAACGTTGTGCCGGCCCTTAATCATGAGGCGGTCGTGGGTGGGTTCGCACGGGTGCACGACATTCATGGCATCAAAGTGCCGGACTGGCAAGTGATAATCATAAAGTAATTCATGGTAGGAGGCAAGCTATCTTGGATAAATGCAATAATGATACATGCCGCAGCCACGCGGCCTGGGGATGATGCAGCCCGAGGGGCGCCCCAGCAGAGTAAGTTAAAGATGCAAAAGGATACACGTCGCAGGGACATGCCCGTGTGACTTGGGGATAATGCTGCCAGAGGGGTGCCCTCAACTGAATGAATCGGAAAGAGTCACCTGGCACCGTTGCTGAGGGGATGTTGAAGCAGCTGAAGATGCATGTTGAAGAAGTTTCTCCTCACGAGCTGCCTGAGTCCAGAACCTCGGGAGGCTTTGAGGGCCCGGGAGGCTCATGAAGAACTGTCACCATCTCTGCTAGGACTGCGTGATGCCTGGCCTCCTGAGCCGCCAGGACGCTCCGCGGGTGGCGCTGAAGGTCACAGCCGCGTTCGGCAGGCCGAATGGCATGCAAACATAGCTGTGAGGTGGACCCTCGCACCGACCAACGCGCAAAGGCCAGAAACGCTCCTGGAATACAACCCTATTGAGCCCTGGGATGTCGACGCAGACACGCAACTCGTCGTCCTCACCAAGACAAGGAGCTGCGCCAGGTGGGGGGCGGCGGTCACCGTGCATGGTTCTCGCCTCTTGAAGCTCCTCGGTCGCCTTGGTGAGGAACTTCTGAGCACCTGGCACTCCATGCCTTGTGCCCTCATGAGGGAAGCGTGCTGTGAAGCATGCCTCCACACGGTGCCCGAGCGCCTCCCTCATGACATTGGCTAAGTCAGAGGCCCTCAAAAAGAGAGCCCCTGAGCCCAGCCTGAGGAGGGCGACGGGCGCGCCTTCCTATGCGATATAGGCGCCCCAGCCGTGGGCGCGGGTCCTAAGGTGGTGCCACTGGAGACACCGCTCTCCTGAGGATCTTGGCAGCACAACTGCTTCTTCTTCTTGGGGACAACCTCAGGAGGGTAGGTGGCACCTTTTTTGTCTGGGTCTTTGGCCGCCGCAGCCTGGTAGGCGTACTCGAGAGAGCACACCGCATCCTTCTCCTCGCAAGCGACCTTGATGACGCCGCAGCTCCCTGGCATCTTGAGGACTTGTAACAATCATGCATATAAGAGATCAAAGAAGACTCAAATAATATTCATAGATAGAACTGATCATAAACTCGCAATTCATCGGATCACAACTAATACACTGCAAAAATTCATTACATCAAATAGATATCCAAGAACATCGAGGAGAACATTTTATTGAGAATCAAAAAGAGAGAAGAAGCCATCTAGCTAGTGCATACGGACCCGTAGGTCTATAGTAAACTACTCACGCATCATCGGAGGAGCACTAGTGAGGATGATGAACCCCTCCATGATCGTGTTCCCCTCCGGCAAGGTGCCGAAACATGGCTCTAGATTGGATCTCGTGGTTCTGGAACTTGCGGCGGCTGGAATTGTTTTTCGTCGACTCCTCTAGGGTTTCTGGAATATTTGGGTATTTATAGACCTGATAGGTGGTGGAAAGGACTCCCGTGGGCCCCACTACCCACCAGGGTGTGCAATGGTGTCTTACAGGCCCCACGAGCCTCCCCTCGGGCACTTCCTTTGCTCCCAAGTTGTCTTATGGACAGAAAAAAATCTCCAAAAAGCTTCGCTGCGTTTGGACTCCGTTTGATTGGATATTCTGTGAAGTAAAAAACAAACAAAAAACAGCAACTGGCACTGGGCACTATGTCAGTAGGTCTGTCAAGTGCATCTCGGGTTTTGTTCTCGAAAGATACTAGTGTGTTTCAAAACTTACATATTCAAGATACTCAAATGTAGGTGAAACAAGATGCAAAGCTTTAGATCCTTATCTATTTTACTTTTATTTGTGTATAGGGATCCCACACTATTAAGAGGGGATCACTGGTTCTCGCAAAAGACTTGCTCAAAATCTAGAATAAAATCTCTTAGATAGTGTTCCATCTTAGTAGACCTTTTGGCCTCTGTTTCGGTCCGGACGACCGTCAGTCCCCGGACGTCC
This sequence comes from Aegilops longissima, assembly GCA_021605205.1. NCBI lineage: Eukaryota > Viridiplantae > Streptophyta > Magnoliopsida > Poales > Poaceae > Aegilops > Aegilops longissima. The sequence continues at coordinate 8,740 of JAHIAM010000289.1, forward strand.
GATGCTTCCCTATCCTCCGGATGTCCGATGCTCTCGGGATATTCGATGCCAAGTCAGAGAAGATTTTTTCTTAGATTTCTGTTTCCTTCGGACGACCAGCTTCTAGATGTCCAGTGTTGACCGGCCATCCGGTGCCTCTTCGCAGAGGCGATATTAACGAAAGTCTGTTCCTTCCGGACGACCGTACACCGGAAGACCAACACTCTCAGGCATCTGCTCCGTGTGCTTCTTCCCTCTCTTCTACCACTAGATGTCTGTTTTTATCTGTGTGTCAGACGATCGGTGCCTGCCGGACGTCCGCTCCAACTTTTCTGACCGGACGTCCTGTACCTGTCAGACGTCCGGTGTCTATGCTGCATAAGTGACTTCCAATGGTCACTTTTGCACTCAGACTATAAATATCGTCTTCCCACCCATGGGGGAGAGGTCCAACACACTGCAAAGAATCCAAGAACACCTTTCTCTCTCACTCTCTCTTGCTTTCACCAAATCCTAGATCCCAAGAGCGTTTGTGCGGATTCTTGAGTGTTGTTCCAATCAAAATATAGATCGTCTCTCTCTCCTCCTCTCAACCAAAGGAATTCGTGATTTGAGCAATTGTTTGAGAAGTTCCCTAGATCTTGTTACTCTTGGAGGTTGGAGACTCCTAGGCGGTAGGAGTCATTCGGAGAGGAATCGACCATTGTGATTACCCCCGGAAAGTTTGTGAGGGTTTGGAGACCACCCCAAGGTCTACCACTAGTGATTGAGAAACGCCTTTGTGGTGTTGTCTCAAAGGGAGAATAGGGTGAGCCTTCATGGCTTTGGTGTGCCTTCGTGGTAACATCCACCTCTCTAACTGTGACATAGCTTCCCTCCAAGGAAGTGAACATCGGCATACATCATAGTCTCTCGGAGTTCCGGTTATCCCTAACCCTAACTTTCTACTTGTGGTTACTTGTCTCTTAGTCTTTACTTATATCTTATTGTGCTTGCTTACTCACTTACATGTGTTACTTGTTTACCTTGCTTAGCTCTTACCATCATACTTGCAATTGTTAGGCTCACTTCTCATATTCCGCATTATTGCCTAAAATTGCTAAGTAACACTTAAAATTTGTAATTGTCCCTATTCACCCCCCTCTAGGTCCATCTCAATCCTTTCAATTGGTATCAGAGCCCCGTGCTCTATTCTTGTGGTTTAACCACCCTAGAGTGAGATGAACCCCGATGGGACTCCCCTTGTTGCGGATCCGAAGGATAAGAGTGTGGCTTCAACGGAAGCCAAGTTGTTACTTCTGAGGATCTGGAATGGGCCCTTGCTAAGAAAAATGAGGAGCATGATGCTTCTCTTGAGTCCTTGGTCCAAATGAGATTAGCCACATTAACCATGATGCTTGCACCACTTTTGGGTGGTGCAGCCTTGAGGCCAACTTTGCCTACTCCTTCACTTGGCCAACAACCTCCTAGTAATGATCACTCCAGTGTTCCTTGGATTTATGCAAGACCTCAAATATAGAAACCAAAGTATAACCCTCAAGGCAAACCTCCTTTACTTTATGACACTACTGATTTTGATTTGTGGAGAGTTGCTATGCAGGATCATCTTTGATATGGAGTATGGCTACAAAGTAGTTGACCCGAAGAATCTTACACCAAGAGAAATATATGACAAGAATCTCAACGACACAGCAACCATGCGCATAAGGAGAGGTATGACTGACAAGCAACGGATACCATACATACACATCACAAGTGCCAAGGAATTATGGGATAGCATTGTGAGGACCAAGACCAGTACCTCCACTCTCCGACTTGCTCAATATGAAATTGCCAAGGGTTAATTAGAAAACTTTTGTATGGAGAAAGGTGAATCCCCCAAGCAGCTCCTTAAGCATCTCATGACTCTCACCGCAGACATCGCGTCTTGCGATTGTGACAAGACACAAGATGTATTCAACTTGACTAAGCGTTTTCTCCTTGACAAGTTGCTTCATGCTCTTGCTCCATATCATCACCAAATGGTGTGGGACATAAGACAACACCATGGATTAAAGGAAACGTTGCGGATGATGTCATATCCACTTTCCAACTATTTGAAGAGTCAAAGGCAAATGCTACAAAACATCTTGCCATGCTTGGTACCTCAACATCAAAGATCAATCTTGCATTGAAGGCCAAGCATGTATGTGAAGAAGAGAAAAGTGAAGAAGAAGAAGAAGAAGAAGATGGTGATCAGATTGACTCCAATGAGATCCCTTCATATGAAGACATTGCCCTCTTCCTCAAGAAGTTTAGCGCGGGAAAATTCATGGAAAGATTCCAGAAGAAGCAAGTCAGAAAATGCTACAACTTTGAAGAAACCAACCACTTCTCCAGCGATTACCCTTATGAGAAGAGAGAAGATAAACCAAGGTTTCTAATACCTTTCCCAAGAAGAATTTTCCAAATCCTTTGAACTCCAAGCTCAATAAGAGAGATGGGAAATCAATGGTTGCTCATGAAGAATCAGATCTGGATGATGTTAGTGGTGTTGCCTGAGTAGCTCAAGATTCTCAAAACACCTTGATGCTAGTCAACAAGAGTGGTGATGTTGTCACCTACAACTATATAAAAGACTACAAGGGAAACACTCACAAGTGCCTAACGGCAAAGGCCGTGGTAGAAGATGGAGAGGACCAAAACTCTCCTGACAAGGTCAAGGTAACCCCATGGTCAAACCCTCCTCTTTTCACTCCTTCTACTCCTTGTGATGAGTATCTTCATGCGGAGACTAATTATGATGGTGATGATATAGATGATCCTATGCTTGCTAAACTAAATAAGTTCATGTGCTCTCTCAAAGGAAAGAAGCTCACTATGTTTCATATTCTTATGGAGATGCTGAGTAAGCACACCATCACCATTAAGGAACTCGAAACCCTCGTCACTGAGGAAAAGGAAAAATATGAAATCCTTGAGCGGAAAGTCCAATATGAGGAAGCACGAAATGACGAACTATGCTTGAAAATTGGTGCAAACATTTATGTTCATACTAAAGAACTTGCCTCTTTGAAAAAGGCTAAGGACTCTTGCAAGGAGTTGATGAGTGAGAAAAGTAAGCTTGTGAAATCTCATGGTTCTCTCTCTAAGGATAGTGAGCTTCTATCCGTGTCCCTCAAGACTAAGGAAGAAGAGCTCACTCTTCTTACAAAGAGTTTTGAGACACTCAAGCTTACTTATCTTGAAACCCTAGCCAAGGCTTACTCTTCTCCTATTATCAACGTTTATGCTTGTACTACTAACTCTAGTGGTGACCTAGCATCTTTTCTTTAGGAGAATCGCTTTCTAAAGGCACAAATCGAGAGAGGACTCATGACATGTGCTCAAGGAAAAAAGAACATTAATGAGGTGTTGAGCCATCACAATGAAGTGTTTGCCAAGGAAGGGCTCGGGTTTGACCCAAGCACAAGCAAGAAGAAGACGTATTCTCAAAAGTGCACCACCCCTCTCAAGGAAACATTTGTTCGAGAAGGGAACAAGGAGAAACATAAGGTCATGAGTGGGAAGGCCACAAGGGGCATGCCCACTCTCAACAAGCCAAAAGAATTAATGCCTCCATCCTATGTACTTTGTAAAACTAAGGATGGAGAAGTTTATGCAAAATTTGTTGCTCCGCGTAATGCATTCTGGTTTTATGCTATTTGGGTCCCTAAGACCTTTTTGACTAACTTGAGAGGTCACATTGCAAAATGGGTGCCTATAGCCAAGTCATAATTGTGTGTAGGTTTCTTTCTCTGGTGGAGTCAAATGGGTGATCGATTATGGATGTACCAACCATATGACCGAAGATAGCAAATTGCTTTACGATTTCATGGAAGCTATTCAACTATTTATGAGCATTGTGTTTGGTGAGGATCAAAATGACATGTCTCTTGCAAATGTCATGCTTGTACAATCCCTTAAATACCATTTGCTTTCTGTTCGTCAATTGGCTTCTATTGGTTATGATACACTATTTGGACTAACATATGTGAAAGTCTTTAAGAGAGATACTGTCGAAGCGGCCTTTGTTGGAGAGTTGCATGGCAACCTTTACATAGTTGATTTCTCGAAAGAGAGCGCATTCCATGAAACTTGTCTAATGGCCAAGGCTGACAAGGGGTGGCTATGACATCGCCGGCTCGCCCATGTCGGCATGAGAAATCTTCAAGATCTCTTAAAGGGTAATCACATCCTTGGACTAACCAATGTCTCATTTGAGAAAGATTGTGTGTGTAGTGCATGCATAGCCGGGAAGCAACATCCATCAAAGCACCCACCCAAGAAATTTGTATCCACTTCAAGGCCTTTGGAGCTCCTTCATGTGGATCTTTTTGGGCCTCCTTCATTGGATAGTCTTGCTGGGAAAAAGTATGGACTTGTCATTGTTGATGATTAATTAAGATAAACATGGGTGTTTTTCCTCAAGTCCAAGGACGAGACGAAGATCACTTTCATTGATTTTGCCAAGAAAGCACAATGCAAGTTTGACAAAGAAATCTTGGCAATAATAAGTGATAATGGCTCTGATTTCAAGAATTACACCTTGGAAGAATTTCTTAGTGATGAAGGGATTGAGCATCAATATTCTGCACCATACAGTCCTCAACAAAATGGTGTAGCCGAAAGGAAGAACAGTACACTTGTGGAGATGGCAAGGTCCATGTTGGATGAATACAAGTTGCCACATAGTTTTTGGGCCGAGGTTGTCAACACCGCATGCCACGCATCAAACCGGCTCTTGCTCCGCACAATATTGGAAAATACTCCATATGAGCTCCTAACCAAAAAAAAGCCAAATGTCAAGTACTTTCGTGTATTTGGGTGCAAATGTTTCATCCTCAACAAAAGAGAACAGTTAGGAAAATTCAATCCAAAACAATTGAGGGCATATTTGTTGGCTATGGATCAAACTCTCACGCCTATAGAGTCTACAACAAATCCAATGGATGTGTTGCAGAAAATTGTGATGTGGTGTTTGATGAATTTAATGGCTCCCACGGGGAGCAATATGATCTAGGTGATGTAGGTGAAGAAGATTCTTCCCAAGATATTTTGACTAGGGGTGTTGGTTCTCTTCTTCCAATGGAACAAGAACCCCATGATGATGAAGAATAAGATGGAAGTTTCACACATCATCAAACCCATACCACCACAAGCTCTTATTGCTCAACCAATGCCCGTAGTTCAAATACAAGAAGAAGATCTAGTCCCTCACCATGATCATCTTCAAGAGCAAGATCATCACCAAGAGCAAGAATAAGAAAGTGCAATCATTAATGATGAACCTCAACACATGCAGTATCAAGAAGAAGATCTTCGACCACACATTAATGATCCATATGTTGAGGATGTGGATGATGGACATGAAGTTGAACCTCGTGAAACCCTAACCTCCATCATGCCCCGAGTGGCCGGTCGTGTTGATGTTGATCAAATTCTTGCCGGCATATCGGAAGGTAGAGTCACTCGTAAACATTTGACAAACTTTTGTGCTCAGTTCTCGTTTGTCTCTAGTGTTGAGCCACTTAAGGTACAAGATGCATTAAAGGACAATGATTGGCTCGTTGCTACGCAAGAAGAGTTGAACAGTTTTGAACGAAACCAAGTGTGGTCAGTAGTGAAGAGACCAACTACGGAACACGATGTCATTGGAACAAAATGGATTTTCAAGAACAAGCAAGATGATAATGGTGTAATCATCCGCAACAAGGCAAGGTTAGTGGCACAAGGGTACTCACAAGTTGAAGGTTTGGACTTTGGTTAGACCATTGCTCCCCTTGCCCTTCTTCAATCTATTCACATCTAGCTTGCCTATGCTGCTTTCAATGGTTTTACATTACATCAAATGGATGTGAAGAGTGCTTTTCTCAATGGTCCAATACAAGAAGAAGTATATGTATCACAACCACCTGGGTTCGTCGATCACGATCACAAAGACTATGTATATAAACTTCACAAGGCTTTGTATGGCCTCAAACAAGCACCTCGTCCTTGGTATGATCATCTTAAGAAGTTTTTACTTGATGATGGTTCTGTGAGAGGGGTGATCGATCCCACTCTTTTTACTAAGAGGGACAGGGGTGATTTGATCTTATGCCAAATCTATGTAGACGACATCATTTTTGGTTCTCCTAACATTCATTTATGCGAGAAGTTTGTGGCTTCCATGACCAAGAACTTTGAAATGTCACTCAATGCGGACTTGAAGTTCTTTCTCGGATTTCAAATACAACAATTTCAAGAAGGAATTTTCTTATCTCAAAAAATACCTCAAGGATATTCTAGGGAAGTTTGACATGACAAATGCTAGCCCATGTAAGACACCCATGCCAACAAAAATTGTACGCACTGAAGACACAAACGGTATCCCTTTCGACCCATCTATTTACCGCTCTATGCTTGGTTCATTGCTTTATCTTTGTGCATCTAGACCAGGCATCATGTTCATTGTATGCATGTGTGCGAGATTTCAAGCTTCCCCTAGGGAAAGTCATCATAAGGCGGTTAAGCATATTCTTAGATACCTTGTTCACACCCCAAAGTTGGGTCTATGGTACCCCAAGGATGCTAAATTTCATCTCATTGGGTACACGGATGCGGATTGGGCTGGATACAAAGTTGGAAGGAAGTCCACCTCTGGTGCATGTCAATTTCTTGAACGCTCTTTGGTAAGTTGGTCCTCGAAGAAGCAAAATTGTGTCACCCTCTCCACCGCCGCAGCCGAATACATTGCAACCGCCAGTTGTGCAACTCAATTACTATGGATGAGGCAAACTTTGAAGGATTATGGTATCACCTATAGACATGTGCCTCTTCTATGTGATAATGAAAGTGCCATCAGTATTGCTAAGAATCCCAAATATAATCTTCGCACCAAGCACATTGATATTAGGTATCATTTCTTGAGAGATCATGTGGAAAAGGATGACATTGATATTGCTCATGTTGGTACAGATATGCAACTTGCAGACATTTTCATCAAACTATTAGATGAAGCAAGGTTTTGTAAACTTAGGCGTGAACTTGGTATCTTGGAGCTTGATAACATTATGTGAAATCTAGTACCCATGCATGCATTTTCTTCTTGTCTTGTCTTGTCTTGATGTAGGCATGTATTTAGGGGGAGACATTCAACTCATGAGTTCTCTCGCCCTATATGATGCACAAATAAACCAAACACTCCCGAAGTCACTATGACATCACTATGTGATCATGGTACTTTCAATGATTGAGTTGTGGCAAATGGGCTCAAGGTATTCTTGTAGCACCATACCACGGTTACTCAAACATGGTGGCCTAGGCCACCGCCCAATAATTAGAGCAGCTTATATGTTTTCTCGTGGGTCATCAAATTCTTTGTCATATGTTCATGTTCTTTGTGCTCTATGTGCCACCTATCTTAATCAAAACACTATTTGATGACTAGCTAAGCACTCTGTGAGATTCATCATATATATAAATATATACTCCAGTGTATCCTCCTATCATCAGTGTCATTTGACACCGGATTTCCGACATATGTCGGACATATGGTGATTCACAGCAACCGGTCGACCGGCTCTTCTCGGACGTCCTGTGGCTGTGCAATTTTTCTCGTCGTCCCTCAGCTGTCCTCCCAGCTCCCGGACGTCCGAGGATCTCTGGTCGTCCATTACCTAACGGATATGGCGCACTCATCAGCTCCCGGGCGTCCGACATCATCTGTCTGTAGTCCGGTAAAATCTGTGTCCTATATAAAAACCGAGAAGGGGTTTGACCGGGCTGTTACCCTAAGCTTTCTCCCCTTCCCCATCCTCTTCCTCTGTTCACTGCAGCGCTGCCTGGGGGCAGCTTCGTCGCGCTGCTGCCATGGTGCCTCGCTATTGCGAGAGTCAGGTGAAGCCGGACGGATCCACTGTCGATCTGTTCCTTCCTCTCCCCGGTTCGGCTCGGTACCTCCTCTGTTCGTCCGTCTCCTCCCATCTTTTGTTCTTACGCATTGTGGTGATCCCCTTTTTCACTGGTTGTCGCCTCTATAGGTGTGGCTGTCCATACCATGCCGAAGTTCAAGCACACTGCTTACAAAAATACCGGGGGTTCGTCGGCTCGCGGTAATTTTATTGCCCTACTCTTATCACTGTTGTCTATCATCTTACCGATTCCTCGTTTCCTTGTGGTAATGAGTATCCCCTTTCAGGCTGATTTTCAGCGTCTCGTCGCGGTGGCTCGGATGACTCGCAAGAGCTTCTTCGTCCGCGCAAGCAGGCTGGGAAACAGCCTGTCTATGAGGATACTTCTTCTCTTGAAGTCTCTGACTATGAAGAGGAGATGGAATAGGAAGAACGGGCGGAGTATGTTGCTGTTCGGGCAAATGCTCCCAAGCCTGGAATGCGGAAGCCCTCCTACATGCCTCCACCTCCAAATCATCCTCCCGGTGATGCTCGCCACATTTGTTTTGAGCCTCCTCCGTCTCTAGGTTGTGAAGTCAACGATTTCATCTTAGTCTCTAAACCTGCCTACCTTAAGTTTCGTCGTGATGTTGACCAGTTCTTTGTCGAGCATGACTCGACGGATTGTCGCTTTCATACCAATGTTCAGGCAGACATTTTCACTACAGTCATTGTTCCTAAGGGGATGTCTGCTCATCTTTATGTTGACTTAGAGCATATCCGTTCTCATCCGGTGAAATATCCAGGAGCCATTGAACTCATTGAGTCCTCTGGTCTTGCTACTCCATTTGATTTTCACCATGATTACAATCATGCTACTATTCATCAATTTTATGCCACGTGTTTCTTTGGTCCTGACAAGACCGTCACCTGGATGACTTCTGACACCAAGCTCACTGCCTCTTATGCTCAGTTTGTTGCAGCTCTTGGGTTTCCTGACTCTGGTTTGAAAATTCATAAATCTGACCCAAATCAGGCTCCCAAAAATATTGAAGTATGTGGCTATCTTCTCAAACCTATTACTAAGCTTGATGAAGTGGAAAAGGGAAAAGATCTCAATCAATTATCTATTTGATGAACTCCCTTTTTCAGTTGAAAAACCACCTTTCCATGTTAGGATAAAGGAACATGCTAAAGTTTCAACTGTGGTCAATAAAAGCTATATCAGAACACCTAAACCATCTGAACAAATCAAGGTAGAACCTAGTGTTGCTATGGTTAAAGATCTCTTGCTAGAAAATATAGATGGGCATGTTATTTACTTCTATGATGAAGCTGCTAGAATTGCCAAACCCGATGAAAAAGATAAACATAGACCAGTTGTTGGCATGCCTGTTGTCTCAGATAAAATAGGAGATCATTGTTATCATGGTTTATGCGACATAGGTGCTAGCGTGAGTGATATTAATTTTACCTTATATCAAGAAATTATGAATGATATAGCACCCGCTGAAATAGAAGACATAAATGTTACTATTAAACTTGCTAATAGAGACACTATCAAGACAATTGGGATTGTTAGAGATTTTGAGGTCTTGTGTGGGAAAACAAAATATCCTACTGATTTTCTTGTTCTTGGTTCCCCACAAGATGACTTTTGTCCCATTATCTTTAGTAGACCTTTCTTGAACATCGTTAATGCTAAAATAGATTGTGAGAAACAAATTGTCAGTGTTAGTTATGGTGATGAGTCTCATGAGTTTAATTTTTCTAAGTTTAGTGGAAAGCATCATAAGAAAGAATTGCCTAGTAATGATGAAATAATTGGTCTTGCTTGTATTGTTGTGCCTCCTGCTGATCCACTAGAACAATACTTGATAGACCATGAAAATGATATGCATGTCCAAGAAAGAAATGAAATAGATAATATTTTCTTTGAACAACATCCTCTGCTTAAACGCAATTTGCCTATTGAAACTCTAGGAGGTCATCCTCCACCTAAAACTGATCCTCTGTTTTAATTAAAACAATTGCCAGACACTTTGAAATACGCTTATCTTGATGAGAAAAAGATATATCATGTTATTATTAGTGCTAACCTTTCAAAACATGAAGAAGATAGATTATTGAAAGTTCTGAAGAAGCACCGAGCTACTATTTGGATATACTCTTGATGATTTAAAAGGCATTAGTCCCACTCTCTATCAGCACAAAATTAATATGGAACCTGATGCTAAACCCGTTGTTGATCACCAATGAAGTTTCAATCCTCAAATGAAAGAAGTGGTAAGAACTGAAATACTAAAGCTTCTGGAAGCAGGTATAATCTATCATATAGCCGATAGTAGATGGGTAAGTCATGTTCATTGTGTCCCTAAGAAGGGAGGTATTACTGTTGTTCCTAATGATAAGAATGAACTTATTCACAAAGAATTGTCACTGGTTATAGAATCGTAATTGATTTTAGAAAATTAAATAAATCAATAAGAAAATATCATTACCCTCTACGTTTTATTGATCAAATGCTAGAAAGATTGTCAAAGCACACACACTTTTGTTTCCTTGATGGACATTCTTGTTTTTCTCAAATACCTGTGTCACAACCTGATCAACAGAAAACCACCTTTACTTGTCCTTTTGGAACTTATGCTTGTAGACGTATGCCTTTTGGTTTATGCAATGCACCTGCTACCTTTCAAAAATGTATGACTCTTATATTCTCTGACTTATGTGAAAAGATTGTTGAGGTTTTCATGGATGATTTTTTTCATCTACGGAACTTCTTTTGATGATTGCTTAAGCAACCTTGATCGAGTTTTGTAGAGATGCGGGCAAACTAATCTTGTCTTGAATTGGGAGAAGTGCCACTTTATGGTTAATTGAAGGTATTGTCTTGGGACATAAATTTTTGAACGAGGATTATGGTGGATAAAGCTAAAGTTGATGCAATTGTGAAAATGCCATGTCCTAAAGATATCGAAGGTATTCGTAGTTTCCTCGGTCATGCTGGTTTCTATAGGAGATTAATTAAAGACTTCTCTGTAATTTCTAGGCCTCCTACAAATCTTTTACAAAAGGATGTTCCATTTGTTTTTGATGATGATTGTGTAGAAGCCTTTGAAACACTCAAGAAAGCCTTAATTTCTGCACCTATTGTTCAACCACCCGATTGGAACTTACCTTTTGAAATTCTATGTGATGCTAGTGATTATTCTGTTGGTGTTGTTCTAGGACCAAGAGTTGATAAGAAACTAAATGTTATTCACTATGCTAGTAAAACTCTAGACAGTGCCCAATGCAATTATGATACTGAAAAGGAATTCTTGGCAGTGGTGTTTGCTTGTGACAAATTTAGATCTTACATTGGTGATTCTAAAGTAATTGTTCACACCGATCATGCTGATATAAAATATATTATGGAAAAGAAAGATGCTAAACCTAGACTCATTAGGTGGTTTCTTTTGCTACAAGAATTTGACTTACATATGACTGATAGAAAGGGAGCTGAGAACCCCGTGGCTGATAACTTGTCTAGGTTAGAAAATATTCTTGATGTAGCGATCCAACCTCAGACGGTCAAATCTCTATGCATAAGTGTCATCCCTGGATCGGTAATGCTGACACACACGGTACTCGAGGATTTATAACAGAGTGCAATCACACACTTATTACATCGAATAACTCAAAGAGAGTGCTTATTACAATAATATGGCTGAAGGCCATCTAAATAAGATAACTGCGGAAGCTTCGTAGGTAAATGAGTCCATCAACTCCAACGGCATAGCTGAGTGCACGACAACGACCTAGCGCACCTTACTCTTTGTCTCAAAACTCTGCAACATAATACGTTGCAGCCTATGTAGGTCACCACATGGAATATACTGGCAGAATAACACTATAGAGCTATGAACAGATAACAACTATTGCTACATGCATATATGGCTGGTGGAGGCTCTATGGTTATCATTTTGCGTAAAGCCAGTTTTTCCCTACAACAAAGGAATATATTTTATTTAACTACAAAGTTTGTTGAAAACATTGAGAATGGTAACCCCATCTCAGTCCCAAATTAATAATCAATAACCCAACAAATTAATTAAGTAAAGTGATGAGATCAACATAATAATTCAAGCACCAGATACTGAAGATGTCCATAACCGGGGACACGGCTAATCATGATTAGTTTCTACACTCTGTATAGGTTTGCACACTTTTCCCCACAAGACTCGATCTCCTCCGTGTATTTCTTGCACTTCATGATGTTTGAGAAACGGATGACCAAGACACAGTCTTTTAGAAGCATTAACTCTTTTGACAGGTCAACCGTACCACCTACATCCCCTACATCTGCTAGTTTACCACTGGAAGAGGTCACACAACATACACAACTATTCCAGAGCCCATAATGGCTTGTGGCTGCACACGGAAGTTTCCAGCATGAATAACATAATGATCCCTTTGAGCCTAGGTGGCAACCATAGGATGATCAGACGGGTTACCCGGGTTCTCCTTGGACAACACTAGATTCCCCAGGTGCCCACAAACAATCAACCGAGATGTGTATTTAAGTAGCCACCTTAAGTTCTCCCTTAATTCATAATAATACTCACATCTTGTTGAGTTCTACGGTAGGGTGCGTCGACTGAAATTAAAATTTTCCTACGCGCAGAACAACCAGGAACATGCTACGGGAATGGATCACAGATCATTACCACTAGACGCGCAGTGCTATGCAGCGGAAGAAGAGTTGGGGCAGCGCGTCCGCGTGGATCGTCTCCTCCTCGTCCGATCTCCCTCGAATAGCCGGTCGTCGGTTCCCACGTACAAGTTCGCCGGAGCGGTGCAAGTGCATCGCCTCTAACGGTATCCGCGCGTGCAAGAGGAACGTCTTGCGGCGGACTGCTAGGTCTGATCACACAACCCGCAGCGAGTGGAGGTGTCTATTCGCAACACATGCAAACCCTAGTGACAGCGCCTAAGCAATCAATTGCATGAGTGTGCCGCACCTCCACTATATATAGGCATCTGTCGCGGGCTCAACTCTTGGGCCTCGCACAGATCCTAAAGCCCACAAGTTTACTCGGCCACAGTCCGAATACAACTCGGATCACATCCGACCAATGTCCTCGGATCCGACCTCATAGGTTCCTTCCCTTAAGCGCGCGACCCCTTAGGTTCAAGCTGGCTTGGTCGCAGTTCGGATCACCTCCGAACTGCACGGTTGGTAGCAGCCTCTCGCAACGCATGCCAAACACCAAGCCGACTATGAAGCATGTTAGGCGAACCTGTACAACATGTCACACTTCTATTCCCTTTGGCACACAATATATAATGTCGGGCTCAAGGTGAGATTGTCATCCTTGTGCTAGCCCGACCTCTTTCTCGTTTCAGCGATGCCGACCACAAACCAGATTATCTCATAATCCTTGTCACATGGCCATGCTTATCCTGGTCGGATCACACGAGGGGCCCAGAGTATATCTATCCTGGTCGGAGGGGAAAATCCCATCTTGCTTGACCATGTCTCGCAGCATGGGTCTGGACAAACCCGAAACCTACCTTTGTAACTACGCAATTATGGAGTAGCGTTTGGTCAGCCCAAAGCAAGTCTGTCACCATCCCGAGTACATGCGTCAGCTCAGGTCTTAGGACATAGAACATATGTTGTACTAGACACTCACAGATGACATATCACTGCGTCTCATAGTTCGGTCTATCTGACTCAGATCCGACTACGTCGAATCCGACTAGATCCTTCCAAGTCCATATTATCCAGTTAGCATCCAATGCTCCATGGCTAGTGAGACCAAGCCATCGACCGTGTCATATGTTAGTCTAGTTGGCTGCGTGTCCACACAACCCTTTCGACTAGGGACCTTTTAGGACAGTCATCATACAATGCATAGTCCCACAAACAATTCACGTACTTGCTGATACACATCATTGATAATGTCCAAGGACTATATTTATTCATAAACACATAGGAAATATCATCATACATGATTGCCTGCCTCTAGGGCATATCTCCAACAGTCTCCCACTTGCACTAGAGTCAATCAAATAGACATCAAATGCCCATAGCTCTAACGTGCCCCTCATGCTTGGGTTGTGGAAGCGGCTTAGTCAATGGATCTACAACATTTGCATCCGTGTGAATTTTGCATAACTCTACATCACCATTTTTTAAGATCTTTCGTATTAGGTGATATTTCTAATCTATGTGTCTGACCTTGTGGTGATTCCTCGGCTCCTTGGCTTGTGCGATGGCACCAGAATTATCACAATAAAGTTCCAACGGTTTTACCGAGGCTGGGAAAATACAAATATCATCCAGAAAATGCCGGATCCAAACACCTTCCTTTGCAGCTTCACAAGACGCAATGTATTCAACTTCTGTGGTAGAATCGGCCACCATATCTTGCTTGGAACTCATCAAGCTCACCGCTCCTCCGTTCATGACATACACGAATCCGGACTGTGATCGACAATCATCTCTGTCGGTTTGGAAACTAGCATCGGCAAAACCCCTAACGACGAGTTCTTCCTCACCTCCATAAACTAGGAACATCTCTTTAGTCCTTTTCAGGTACTTCAAAATATTATTTACCGCTGCCTAGTGACTCTCACCGGGGTTAGCCTGGTATCTGCTTGTTAGGCTTATTGCAAAAGCAACATCACGCCTTGTACATATCATGGCATACATGATGGATCTGATTGCCGAGGCAAAAAGAATCCTACTCATCCTGCTTCGCTCATTAGATGTCGAAGGACTCTGAGTCTCGCTTAGCCTTATACCATGTGAGAGTGGCAAGAACCCTTTCTTCGACTCACTCATGTTGAACCGCTTCAACACTTTATCTATTTACGTGCTCTGGCTTAAGCCAAGCAGCCTCCTCGATCTATCTCTATAGATCTTAATGCCTAAAATGTACATTGCCTCACCAAGGTCCTTCATCAAAAACTTGCCATTCAATGACTCCTTGACCGAGTTCAGCATCAAAACATCATTTCCGATCAGTAGTATGTCATCCACATACAAGATCAAAAACACTATCAAGCTCCCACTTAGCTTCTTGTATAAACAAGAGTCCTCTTCGCTTTTGATGAAACCGAGACTAGTGACGACCTCATCAAAACGAATGTTCCAGCTCCGAGATGCTTGCCTCAACCCATAAATGGATCTCTTGAGCTTGCGTACCTCACTAGTGCTAGTTGGAATATACAAAACCCTCGGGCTGTATCATATACACGTCCTCCGTTAAATTTCCGTGAAGGAAAGCCGTTTTGACATCCATCTGCCATATCTCGTAATCGAAATATGCAGCTATAGCTAGTACGATCCTCATCGATTTCAGCATCGCTACCGGTGAGTAAGTCTCGTCGTAGTCAATTCCTTGAACTTGTCCATAACCCTTAGCGACAAGCCGAGCTTTATGGATCTGAACATTTCGATCCACATCGGTTTTCTTCTTAAAGACCCATTTGCAACCAATGGCTATTACGCCTAGCGGCGGATCAACCAAGTCCCAGACTTGATTCTCATCCATGGACTTTAACTCGGATCTCATGGCCTCTAGCCATGCCTCAAAATCTGGGCTCACCATCGCTTCCGCATATGTAGCCGGCTCGTCGCTTTCTAGCAACAATACATCGTGCACTCTGTGCAATCTCTCCGACCTCCGTGGTTCCGGTGTCGCTTCCACTACGGGTTCCCTGACTGACTCTGGTATGATGTCATCACTAGCCGAGCCGTTCCCAAGTGGTCCTCGAATTTCTTCGAGTCGAACCATCCTCCCACTGGCCTCCCGACTGAGAAAGTCTTTCTCAAGGAAAACCCAGTTCCGAGCAACAAACACTTTGTTCTCTTCCAGGTTGTAGAAGCTATAACCCAAGGTTTCCCTCGGATATCCCAGAATATGCATTTATCTAAGTTGGGTGTAAGCTTGTCTAACATAAGTCACTTGACAAATGCTTCACAACCCCAAATCTTTAGAAAAGACAAATGTAGCGACCAGACCCGAATGGATCAAGTCTCTGTGCTCAGTGTCATCCCTGGATCAGTAATGCTGACACCACACAGTACTTCGAAGGATTTATAGCAGAGTAGCAATCACACACTTATTACATCGTTGTCCACAAGGGAACTTAATACAATAAAATGGCTTAAGGCCATCTAATAATAACAGCGGAAGGCTTGGAAGATAAGTGAGTCCATCAACTCCATCGGCATCACTGAGTATAGAACCACGACCTAACACCTTACTCGTCGTCTGAAAAGTCTGCAACGTGAAAGTTGCAGCCCGAAAATGGGTCAGCACATGGAATATGCTGGCAATGTAACACATAGAGAGCAATGAAGGAATAAGCCTATACTACATGCATATATGGCTGGTGGTAAGGCTCTACGGTTACATTTGCATAAAGCTGGTTTTTCCCTACATCAAAGGAATAATTTTATTTAACTATCATGGTGGTTGTTAAACATTGAGAATGGTTGACAGCATCCTCAATCCCAATTAAAAAGTACTCATCAAAACCCAATAATTTTTATTAGAAGTAACATGTTGAGATTCACATGATATTCAATTACCGGATACTCAAAACGTCCATAACCGGGGACACGGCTAATCATGATTAGTTTATACACTCTGCAGAGGTTTGCACTTTTCCCCATTAAGACTCGATCGCCTCCGCTTGGTTCTCGTGACTACATGATGTTTGAGAAACGGATGACCGAGACATAGTCTTTCGAAGCGCTTAGCACCTTACATGTGGGTAGACCGCACCAACCTACATCCCCTACATCAGCTAGCCTACCCGTAAGAGTTCGCACAACTTAGTCAACTACGCCAGAGCCCATAATTGGCTTGTGGCTACACATGGAAGTTTCCAGCTTGAATAATCTTATGATCCCTTAGAGCCCGGGTGGCGGTCCAAGAAATACAGCAAGTCTCGATGGAAACCAGTGCCTCAATCCACCCAGATGTGTGTTTAAGTTGCCACCTTAGATAAACCTTTAATTAACAATCTCACATCTGTCATGGATATTCACTCACCCAATCCACGCCTACTAGCATAGCATGGCATAATAAGCAAACGAGAAGTAACTCCCAAGGTTTCATAAGTAAACAGTGATAGGTACTACCTCAAATCTACTTCCCATCCCACAATTTAATTAGATCCTAAACATGCAAGTGTTTGAGGGTTTGATCTAATGCAATAAAACTGGGTAGTAGAAAGGTATGATCAAGTGTTACTTGCCTTGTCGATGATCTGCGAGACCTAGAGATTCAAGTAACAAGCGGCGACCGGTGATCTAACGCAGACAAACAACAAGCATACAATAAGTACTCATCTAATGCACGGGGAAATCTCGAATAAAAGATCTAACCAGAGAGTTCAACTTAAGAACCCTGGTTGCAAAAGAATCGAATCAAATAAAGCTTCGAAAGTCGGAACTCGAGAGAGAACGACTCGGTTTAGCAATCTGAAACTAGGTCAAAATTTTACAGTAGCAAAACTCTGTGTAAGTAAGTTAGTCGGAACGGCGGTTTCGTAACGAAACTCTAGGCGCTTGAATCACCTGATTCGATAAACGAGCAAGAAATAAAACAGATTTGAAAATCGGATCGAAATCGAATCGAAAAATAACGGATAAAATCCGATTAAAAGAAAACGATTTAACGGATTAAATAACGGACGTTCGTTAACAGAACTAATCCAACGAACACATTCATTGAAACGAATGGTTCGGTGAACGTTCATAAATAAGAAAACCGAAAAAAATAAAACCATCTAGGGTTTTAAAAACCGAACTTAAAAAAACCGGATCGGGTTTTCTAAAGAAAACCGGATCAGGTATGGCGGCTACCTCCGGTGGTCTCGCGGCAAGGCTCCGGCGGCGTGGGGCGGCGGGTCGGCGAGGTGGCGGCGAGGTGGCGGCGTCAAGGGAGAGGCGGCGGCCCCGGGAGACGGGCAAGGCGACGTGGCGCTGGGTCGGGTGAGGGCGGGCGGCAAGGGATGAGAGAGGGGGGCGGCCGGGTATTTAAGAGGGGGGTGGCCGGGTGGCTTGGGAAGGGCAAGCGGGGGGCGGCGGGTTGCCGACGCCCCCGAGCGGACTTCGGCGGCGGCGAAGCGGAGATCACAAGGGAGGGAGAGGGAGGTGGGCCGGGCGGTGGCCGGCTGGCCTCGGCCTCGCCCGGCGATTTTTTTTTTAAAAGAAAAAACAAAACTAAACGAATTAAAAAATACCAAATGAACTCCAATTTAATAAAATTAATTTTTCCCGACTCCTAAAATGAGTCTAACAAAATGAACTTTTAAAACGGCAAACACGCATATATTTTTAAACGCTCATTTTTACCTAAAGCAAATAAATCTTTCAAAAGCCAAATTTGATTTATTTATAAAATCTTCATTTTTCCTAAATGTTGGGAAAGTCATATTATTCCTCTCTAAAATTTTGTATAGGAAAAATTTATGAATATAATTAAATAAATAACGATCCTATTTTCATAATTTGGGAAATCCCAAATATGAAAATAATGAAACTTCCAACTCTCTCCGAGGGTCCTTGAGTTGCGTGAAATTTTCTAGGATCGGAAAATGCGAGAAAATATGATATGCATGATGACCTAATGTATAACATTCCAAATTGAAAATTTGGGATGTTACAAACCTACCTCTTAAGATGAATCTCGCCCTCGAGATTCGGGTTGGCTAGAAAATAGGTGAGGTGGTCCTACAAAACTTCTTCTCTTTCCTGGTGGCTTCATCCTCGGTGTGGTGGCTCCATGAACTTTGCAAAACTTGATAACCTTGCTGCGGGTAACTCTGCTGGCATAATCGAGAATCTTAACCGGTTTTTCCTCATATGTTAAGTCATCTTTCAACTGAATTGCTTCCAGTGACACCTTGTGTCTCTTAACGGTACCTCTGCTATCTCGGGTGACATTTCTTCAACTGAGAAACGTGGAATACATCATGAACTCCCGACAGTCCCCCTGGCAATTCCAACTTATAAGCAACTTCTCCCATGCGTTGCAAAATCTTATACGGTCCAACTAAACGGGTGCTAACTTTCCTTTAACTCCAAAACGCTTAACTCCTCAAGCGGGATACTCGAGATATACTGCATCTCCAACTCATACTCAATCGCTGGCGCTTTGAATCGGCATAGCTCTTTTGTCCGGACTGGGCTACCTTGAGCCATCTCAATCAACTTAACTTTCGCAGACTCCTTAATCAAATCTGGTCCAAACAATCGACGATCTCGGTTTCGTCCCATGACAACGGTGTCCTGCACCTTCTTCCATACAGAGCCTCGAAAGGTGCCATCTTCAAGCTGGTTTGGTAACTGTTGTTGTAGGAAAATTCGTCATACGGCAAATTATCATCCCAACTAGATCCATAATCTAGTGCACAAGCTCTCAGCATATCCTCCAAAATCTGATTAACTCTCTCGGTCTGTCCATCGGTCTGTGGGTGGAAAGCTGTACTGAATTCCAGTCTGGTTCCCAATGTTTCGTGCAACTGGTTCCAAAATTTCGAGGTAAACTGGGTTCCTCTATCCGATACGATGCTCCTCGGAACTCCGTGTAAGCACACAATTCTGGTCATGTATATCTTTGCCAACTTAGCACTGCTATAGGTAGTCTTGATCGAATGAAATGAGCTACCTTCGTTAAACGGTCGACTATGACCCAAATCGAGTCATATCCTGAACGAGTCTTTGGCAAACCGTGATGAAATCCATGCCTAGTTTATCCCACTTCCATTCGGTATCGGCAATGGTTGTAACAATCCTGCTGGCTTCGATGCTCGCTTTTACTTTCGACATACGCCGCAAACTGCTACATACTCCGCAATATCCTTCTTCATTCCGGTCCACCGAAAGTATTCTTCAAATCCAAATACATCTTGGTATTTCCGGTGAATCGAATAGGGTGAATCATGGGCTTCTTGTAAAATCAACTTCCGATCTCTCGGGTCATTGGGCACATAAACACGGTCTTCAAACCATAGGGTATCGTGCTCATCCTCACGAAATCCTTTAGCTTTTCCCTTGCTCATTTTCTCCTTTATAGAGGCAACTTCCTTATCGCCTTTTGGGCTGCTCGATTTTGTCCATCGGTGTTGATCAATCTCCAATGTTGCTACATAGCCTCTCGGAACTATTTCCAAACATAGCTCTCAAGGTCCTCGGCTAACTCATTGGGTATTCCTCCCATCATTAGGGTATTGACGTGGCTCTTACGGCTCAATGCGCCGCCACGACATTAGCCTTTCCGGGTGATAATGCAATCTCATATCATAATCCTTGATAAGTTCCAACCATCTCCTTTGTCCGAGATTCAATTCTTCGTGTGAAGATGTACTTCAAACTCTTGTGATCCGTGATATACTTCACAATGATTCCCAATGAGAAAATGTCTCCACGCCTTCGTGGCATGCACAACGGCTGCTAACTCCAAATCATGAGTGGCATAGTTCAACTCATGGGGCTTAAGTTGTCGGAAGCATACGAAAC
Organism: Aegilops longissima; assembly: GCA_021605205.1. NCBI lineage: Eukaryota > Viridiplantae > Streptophyta > Magnoliopsida > Poales > Poaceae > Aegilops > Aegilops longissima. The sequence goes on from JAHIAM010000289.1 coordinate 29,140, forward strand.
AACTCTTCCTTCTTGCATAAGCACTGCCCAAGTCCTCGACGTGAAGCGCCGCAATACACCTCATAATCCTTAGTCCGATCCGCAATATCAAACTGGTGAGGTAACCAATCTTTTCTTCAACTCTGAAAACTTGCCTCACAGTCTTCAGTCCATATGAATTTGTTTTCCTTCTTCAACAATTTGTCATAGGCTTAGCAATCCTTGAGAAATTCTCAATGAATCTTCGTAGTATCCTCGCGAGTCCAAGGAAACTCAATCTCTCCAACTGTCGCTGGTGCTTCCCATTTGGTTACGGTCTCAACTTTGTGGGGTCAATCGCTATTCCTTCTCCGGATATAACATGTCCGGAAATCCAACTTCCTTTAGCCAAAACTCACATTTGCTGAACTTGGCATACAACTGGTGTTCCTCGTTTCTCCAAAACCAATCGCAAATGTTCCTTGTGTTCCTCTTCATTCTTCGAGAAAATCAAAATGTCATCAATGAACACCACGATTTAACTTATCCAAAAACTCCATAAACACTTTGTTCATCAGGTTCATGAAATAGGCTGGTGCGTTAGTCAGTCCAAATGACATAACGGTATACTCATACAGTCCATATCTCGTGGTAAATGTTGTCTTGGGTATGTCCTGCTCCCGAATCTTCAACTGATGGTACCCTGATCGCAGGTCGATCTTGGAAAACACCTTAGCTCCTTGCAAGCGATCAAATAGATCATTTATCATAGGTAGGGGGTACTTGTTCTTGATTGTTACTTCATTCAATCCACGATAATCAACAACCATTCTTAAAGATCCATCCTTTTTCTCCACTAACAAAACGGGTGATCCCCAAGGTGATGAACTTGGGCGAATAAAACCTTTATCCAATAGTTCCTTAATCTGCTTCTTGATTTCCGCCAAATCTTTTGCGGGCATCCTGTATGGTCGCTCGATATCGGGCCTGTTCTCGCAACAGCTCGATCAAAACTCAATGTCTCTATCCGTGGCATTCCCGCAACTCTTAGGAAATACATCAGATAATCCTTCACCATCTGGTACTTCTTCCCGCACACTCCTCGATAAGCAATTAACTTGTGCTCTCCTCGCTTGTGCCGTGATACATACTTGATCCTTCTTCCTTCTGGTGTGGTGAGCAAAATTGACTTTGTGGTGCAATCTATGTTTCCTCCATACTTTGATAACCAATCCATACCTAATATCACATCCAATCCTTGGGATTCCAAAACTATTAGGTCTGAGGGGAAAACATAGTGTCCAATCCTTAATGGCAGTCGATCACACCATTTACTAGCCATGTACTCTGCTCCGGGTGAGGTTACTAGCATGGGTGACCTAAGGGCTTGGGTCGGTAACTTGTACTTATCCACAAATCCCCTTGATATGTATGAATGCGATGCACCAAGATCGAAAAGAACAACCGCAGTAAATGATTTAACCAAAACTTACCGACATCGTGATCGGGCTGATCTTCAACCTCCTCCACATCAATGTGGTTCACCTGTCCCCTGTTGAAAGGGTTGGGCTTCTTTCCAGAGCTTCCATTGCCATTTCCATTCTGGCCTTCTGGGCAGTCATTTGCATAATGCCCAGTCTTGCGGCACTTAAAGCAAGTAATATGACTCAGGTCTACTTTGGATGGTGTTGACGGGTTGGTGCGACTCTGTCCGTTTCTTCCTCCATTCCCGTTCCCATTCTTAGTGCCATTATGGTTATGTGAATTACCTCCTCCATGGGTATGCTGAAATTGTATTCCTGATTTAGGGGTATAACGAGGCTTCTGCTGGGATCCAGAGTTATACTTCCCTTGCCCATACTTCCGCTTGCGATTCTCAATTTGCTGCTGCTTTCCTTCAATCATGAGGGCTCGGTCTACCAACTCCTGGTAGTTGTTGAAACTGGCTACCATCAACGGCATGCTGAACTCATCGTTCAGTCCTTCTAGAAACTTCTCCTGTTTCGCAGCGTCGGTAGCAACGTCATCTGGGGCATAACGTGCTAATTTACTAAAGTCATCCACGTAATGGCCAACAGTCCTTCCTCCTTGGCGAAGTTGCGAAACTCACGCTTCTTCATGGCCATGGCTCCCGCTGAAACATGGGCAGTGCGAAAAGCTTGCTGAAATTGATCCCATGTGACAGTGTTAACGGGTAAGTGGCTGTGAAATTCTCCCACCATGCTGCTGCGGGTCCTTCAAGCTGATGTGCTGCAAACTTCACTCTTTCTCCATCTCGTGCATCCCGCAGTGGTCAACTCCTTCCTATCTTGCGGAGCCAATCATCTGCCACAATCGGCTCGGTGCTACTGGAATACACCGGCGGGTTCAGTCTAAGGAAACGAGTCAGATGATCCGCAGGTGGTGGTGGTGGTGGTGGGTTGTTGTTGTTGTTGTTGTTGTTGTTCCCCTGGTTCTGCACCAATGTTTGAATCAGGGTATTCTGCTGCTGGATCAATTGGGTGATCTCTGGCGGGAGAACGAATCCGGGGTCACGTCTTGGAGGCATCTGATGGGTTTAGAAAAGAAGAGAAATTTAGAATAGAATGAGGTCTAAGGGGAATCACTACCCAAATGCACATGAGCAAATGCACACAAAATCACTTCATTCAATCAAACAAGGGCTTACAACGATCTAACTATCGCAAAAGTGCGTGTACTATAATGTTTACATGGAGGGAAATACTACTAATATGTGGGGACTTCTACTAATTTGAACCGTGGAAGACTCCATGATGTCCGCTCCAGCTTCGCCTTCAAAGTCGGGTTCACTTGGATCCGAATCGGTGTCGTCGATGTTGATGTAGTCGCTGGGTATTCGACATCTTGGTCTTCATTCCTGAGCGCCAACTTCTTCTTGAGTTCTTCGATCTCGTACTTAAGATCATTATTGTGTCTTGCCGTAGCTACGATCTCGCCCATGTAGTCCTTGCGTGTAGTCTTTAGTTCTCCTTCCAGTTCGATGATCCTTCCTTTGCATTCTCGCAACTCCAACATATCATTGCACATTTGGTTCTCTGGCGCCGAATGTGCTGGTTTAACTCTGGATGAATGCTGCAATGGACCTATCCTTCTTGGTGCCGATGACGTCCCAGCTTGTCATCTCGGCGTCCGCAAATCTGGTAGATGGTGTCCTTGAGGTCTTCTTGATAAACTTCTCCAATGCGCCCCATGGTGATGTGAGCTGCCATGCTCTTTCCTGCACTCCAAGTTGGTGCAATGAAAACACTATCTATAGGCTTGGTGATTGGGGCGAATGTCCTTCCCGAACGTGAGCATGAATCTTCCAGGCGCTCCTCTTCAGCAGAGTGGCGTTGAAAGTCCCGTGAAGCTTGGTAGTCCAATGTTCGGTACTTGGTAACTTCCTTCAAGTGAAATCCAAAAGGTGTGCCTTCATCCGGTTGGGTGTACTTGATCTTCTCGTCAAATCATCCTAAAGAGTAGAAAAGATGAGGAGTTAGAAATGGGAAGAGAGTAGTGATCTATGGCTTTAACTTAGTGGTCGTGTCCTCTACATCGGTGCTCGATACCATTCTCTCAGAGCGACCAGACCGAATGGATCAAGTCTCGTGCTCGGTGTCATCCCCGGATCAAGAATGTCGACACCACATAGTACTTTGAAGGATTTATAGCAGAGTAGCAATCACACACTTATTACAATGTTGTCCACAAGGGAACTTAATACAATAAAATGGCTTAAGGCCATCTAATAATAACAATGAAGGCTTGGAAGATAAGTGAGTCCATCAACTCCATCGGCATCATCGAGTATAGAACCACGACCTAACACCTTACTGTCGTTCGAAAAGTCTGCAACGTGAAAGTTGCAGCCCAAAACGGGTCAAGACATGGAATATGCCGCAATGTAACACATAGAGAGCAATGAAGGAATAAGCCTATACTACATGCATATATGGCTGGTGGTAAGGCTCTACGGTTACATTTGCATAAAGCTGGTTTTTCCCTACATCAAAGGAATAATTTTATTTAACTATCATGGTGGTTGTTAAACATTGAGAATGGTTGACAGCATCCTCAATCCCAATTAAAAAGTACTCATCAAAACCCAATAATTTTTATTAGAAGTAACATGTTGAGATTCACATGATATTCAATTACCGGATACTCAAAACGTCCATAACCGGGGACACGGCTAATCATGATTAGTTTATACACTCGCAGAGGTTTTGACTTTTCCCCACAAGACTCGATCGCCTCCGCTTGGTTCTCGTGACTACATGATGTTTGAGAAACGGATGACCGAGACATAGTCTTCGTAAGCGCTTAGCACCTTACATGTGGGTAGACCGTACCAACCTACATCCCCTACATCAGCTAGCCTACCCGTAAGAGTTCGCACAACTTAGTCAACTACGCCAGAGCCCATAATTGGCTTGTGGCTGCACATGGAAGTTTCCAGCTTGAATAATCTTATGATCCCTTAGAGCCCGGGTGGCGGTCCAAGAAATACAGTAAGTCTCGATGGAAACCAGTGCCTCAATCCACCCAGATGTGTGTTTAAGTTGCCACCTTAGATAAACCTTTAATTAACAATCTCACATCTGTCATGGATATTCACTCACCCAATCCACGCCTACTAGCATAGCATGGCATAATAAGCAAACGTAGAAGTAACTCCCAAGGTTTCATAAGTAAAACAGGTGATAGGTACTACCTCAAATCTACTTCCCATCCCACAATTTAATTAGATCCTAAACATGCAAGTGTTTGAGGGTTTGATCTAATGCAATAAAATTGGGTAGTAGAAAGGTATGATCAAGTGTTACTTGCCTTGCTGATGATCCGCGAGACCTAGAGATTCAAGTAACAAGCGGCGACCGGTGATCTAACGCAGACAAACAACAAGCATACAATAAGTACTCATCTAATGCACGGGGAAATCTCGAATAAAAGATCTAACCAGAGAGTTCAACTTAAGAACCCTGGTTGCAAAAGAATCGAATCAAATAAAGCTTCGAAAGTCGGAACTCGAGAGAGAACGACTCGGTTTAACAATCTGAAACTACGTCAAAATTTTACAGTAGCAAAACTCTGTGTAAGTAAGTTAGTCGGAACGGCGGTTTCGTAACGAAACTCCAGGCGCTTGAATCACCTGATTCCGATAAACGAGCAAGAAATAAAACAGATTTGAAAATCGGATCGGAAATCGAATCAGAAAAATAACGGATAAAATCCGATTAAAAGAAAACGACGAACGGATTAAATAACGGACGTTCGTTAACAGAACTAATCCAACGAACACATTCATTGAAACGAATGGTTCGGTGAACGTTCGTTAAATAAGAAAACCGAAAAAAAAACCATCTAGGGTTTTTTTTAAAAAAAACCGAACTTCTTCAAAAAAAACCGGATCAGGTTTTCTAAAGAAAACCGGATCGGGGCGGCGGCGGCTACCTCCGGTGGTCTTAGCGGCGGGCCCGTGGGGCTTGGGCGGCGAGGGCGGCGGGGTCGGCAAGGTGGCGGCGAGGTGGTGGCGTCAAGGGAGACGGCGGCAAGGCGTCCAGGACGGCGGTCGGCGACGTATGCTGGGTCGGGTGAGGGCGGGCGGCGGGATGAGAGAGGGGGCACCGGGTATTTAAGAGGGGGGTGGCAGGTGGCTTGGGAAGGGCAAGCCGGGGCGGCGGCGGTGGCGACGCCCCGAGCGGGACTCGGCGGCGGCGGCGAAGGGAGATCAGCAGGGAGGAGAGGAGGTGGGCGGGCGGCCGGGCTGGGCTGGGCCTCGGGCAAGCAATATTTTTTTTTTTAAACAAAAACTAAACGAATTAAAAAATACCAAATGAACTCCGAATTTAATAAAATTAATTTTTCCGACTCCTAAAATGAGTCGAACAAAATGAACTTTAAAACGGCAAACACGCATATATTTTTAAACGCTCATTTTTACCTAAAGCAAATAAATCTTTCAAAAGCCAAATTTGATTTATTTATAAAATCTTCATTTTTCCTAAATGTTGGGAAAGTCATATTATTCCCTCTCTAAAATTTTTTATAGGAAAAACTTTATGAAGATAATTAAATAAATCCAACGATCCTATTTTCATAATTTGGGAAATCCCAAATATGAAAATAATGAAACTTCCAACTCTCTCCGAGGGTCCTTGAGTTGCGTGAAATTTTCTAGGATCGGAAAAATGCGAGAAAATATGATATGCATGATGACCTAATGTATAACATTCCAAATTGAAAATTTGGGATGTTACAACAAACTAGGACTCTTCCCGGTCCACATCTCATGTGGTGTCTTGTCTACGGATTCTGATGGTACCCTGTTAAGTGTGAAAGCTACAGTTTCTAGAGCTATCCCCAGAATGACAAGGGTAAATCCGATTTGCTCATCATAGACCGGACCATGTCCAACAAGGTCCTATTCCTCCATTCTGACACGCCGTTTCTTTGTGGCGTACCCGAAGGTGTGAGCTGAGGTACTATACCTCGGCTTTTCAGATGATCATCAAACTCCTGGCTCATGTACTCACCTCCATGATCAGATTGTAGAAGCTTTATAGTCATGTCGAGCTGATTCTCAACCTTGTTCTGAAACTCTTTGAACTTTTCAAAAGTGTCCAACTTGTGCCTCATCAAATAGATATATCCATATCTACTCAAGTCGTTGGTAAAAGTCATGAAGTACTAATAGCCACCTCTGGCGGTTGTGCTCATTGGACCACACACATCACTGTGTATAAGCTCCAACAGCTCGGACACCCTCTCGCAACTCTTTGCGAAAGGAAACTTAGTCATCTTGCCGAGCAAGCTGGATTCACATGTCTCAAACGACCCGAAGTCGGACGAAGTTAGGAACCCATCATCATGGAGCTTCTTCATGTGTTTCAGACTAATGTGTCCAAGCCGGCAATGCCAGAAGTATGTTGGATTTATCTCATTAGGCTTATGCCTCTTGACATTCACGTTATAGACCTGTTCCTGTTCCAGATTCAATATAAATAACCCATCAACAATGGGTGCATAGCCGTGGGACATACCATTCAAATAAAATGAACAAACTAAATTGAATTCATAACCCTGACTCATCAAACATGAGGCAGAAATAATGTTCCGACTAAGTGCAGGGATGTAATAACAATTATTCAATTCCAAAATAAATCCAGAAGGAAGCTGGAGCTGCATCGTGCCGACTTCCAATGCAGCAACTCTTGCTTTATTGCCGACCCTGATGTCAATCTCCCCTTGTGCCACACGCCTAGTTCTTACCATCCCCTGCATCGAGTTGCAAATATGAACAACCGATCTGGTATCAAATACCCAAGAGCTACTAGGTATGTCAGCAAGGTAAATGTCTATAACATATGCAACAAGTGTACCTTTGCCAAAAGCAGCATTCCCGGCCTTCTTGCCATGCTCTGCAAGCCACTTGCTACAGTTCCTCTTCCAGTGATCGGTCTCCTTGCAATGATAGCAAATGGTCTTCGAGTCCGGTCCAGACTTCGACGCAGGACGGAGGTTACCTTCTCCATGCCCTTTGCCTTAGCCTTTTTCTTGGACCAACTCTTCTTGAACTTAGCCGATTTCTGCACCATCAACACTTGATGTGTGCCTTTCTTAATATCCTGCTCTGCCACCTTAAGCATCCCATGCAATTCAGTGAGCTTCTTATCCATGTCGTGCATATGATAGTTCGAGATGAACGTCCCAAAGCTAGGCGGAAAAGAACCCAGAACTGCATCAGTAGCCAGCTCATCCAAGAGCGGGAAGCCCAACCGATCCAAAGCTTGCACATATCTGATCATCTTGATCACATTTCGGTCCTAGCCTGTGTCTGAAACATGCTCTTGAGACTCCCGATCATATCGTAAGCCTCAACATTTTTGAAATGCTGTTGCAAATCAGGCTCCATACAAGCCAGCATCAGACAGCTGATCTCCGTTGATTCATCAATGAGTTTCTGGTAGGCATTCTTAGTTGTCGCATTAGCATTATTGTCAGGTTCCTCTGGAAGTGGATCCTCTACAACATGTTCCTTTTATCATGCTTGAGAACAATTCTCAGATTTCTATACCAGGTGGTAAAGTTTGTTCCATTCAGTTTATCCTTTTCTAGAATTGATTTCAATGCAAAGTTGGGTTGAGAAGGTGGTGCCATTGATCTACAACAGAAAATATGCAATCACTAAGCAATGTGTTTATGTAGAGTAATTCAAGCCTAAACAGAAATAATCCCAGTGAAGCTGGCATCCCTCCGCAAACACTCAGTGATTCCGTATCCCACTAGCACATGCAACTAGTGAGCTTTAGCATCACTGCTAGACAATATGACTATCCGGTAAGCAACTCCCTGCTAATCGTATCTCTATACGACTCCTGTCAGTCGGGAAGGTATCTCATACCCCGTCCCCCAACCTTCTTGGCCACAAGGCCCAAAACCATTTTGATAGCCTTGTTGCTACCTCTTGAGCATGCATTGGTTTTTCCCTTGAAGAGGAAAGGGTGATGCAACAAAGTAGCGTAAGTATTTCCCTCAGTTTTTGAGAACCAAGGTACCAATCCAGTAGGAGGCCACACGCAAGTCCCTCGTACCTACACAAACAAATAAGAACCTTGCAACCAACACGATAAAGGGGTTGCCAATCCCTTCACGACCACTTGCAAAAGTGAGATCTGATAGAGATGATAAGATAATATTTTTGGTATTTTTATGATAAAGAGTAAAAGTAAAGATTGCAAAATAAACGGAGATACAAATAGCTAGTTGTCGGAAGATTAATATGATTGAAGATAGACCCGGGGGCCATAGGTTTCACTAGTGGCTTCTCTCAAGATAGCATAAGTATTACAGTGGGTGAACAAATTACTGTCTTGCAGTTGATAGAAAAGTGCATAATTATGAGAATATCTAGGCATGATTATGTATACAGGCATCACGTCCGTGATAAGTAGACCGACTCCTGCCTGCATCTACTACTATTACTCCACACATCGACCGCTATCCAGCATGCATCTAGAGTATTAAGTTCATAAGAACGGAGTAAGGCATTAGGCAAGATGACATGATGTAGAGGGATAAACTCAAGCAATATGATAGAAACCCCATCTTTTTATCCTTGATGGCAACAATACAATACGTGTCGTTTCCCCTACTGTCACTAGGATCGAGCACCGCATGATTGAACCCAAAGCTAATCACTTCTCTCATTGCAACAAAGATCAATCTAGTAGGTCAAACCAAACTGATAATTCGAAGAGACTTTCAAAGATAACTAATCATACATAAAAGAATTCATAGAAGATTCAAATATTGTTCATAGATAATCTTGATCATAAACCCACAATTCATTGGATCTCGACAAACACACCGCAAAAAGAGTTACATCGAATAGAACTCCAAGAAGATCGAGGAGAAATTTGTATTGAGATCCAAAGAGAGAGAAGAAGCCATCTAGCTAATAACTATGGACCCGAAGGTCTGTGGTAAACTACTCACACATCATCGGAGAGGCTATGGTGTTGATGTAGAGCCCTCTGTGATCGATTCCCCCTCCGACGGAGCGCCGGAAAAGGCCCCAAGATGGGATCTCACGGGTACAGAAGGTTGCGACGGTGGAAATAGGTTTTCGTGGTGCTCCTCGATGGTTTCGGGGTACGTAGGTATATATAGGAGGAAGAAGTAGGTCGGTGGAGCCACGAGGGGCCCACGAGGGTGGAGGGCGCGCCCAGGGGGGTAGGCACACCCCCTGCCTCGTGGCCTCCTCGTTGATTGCTTGACGTCCACTCCAAGTCCTCTGGATCACGTTTGTTCCAAAAATCACGCTCCCGAAGGTTTCATTCCGTTTGGACTCCGTTTGATATTCCTTTTCTGCGAAACACCGAAATAGGCAAAAAACAACAATTTGCACTGGGCCTTGGGTTAATAGGCTAGTCCTAAAAATAATATAAAAGTGTATAATAAAGCCCATTAAACATCCAAAACATAATATATAATAGCATGGAGCAATCAAAAATTATAGATACGTTGGAGACGTGTCAAGCATCCCCAATCTTAATTCCTGCTCGTCCTCGAGTAGGTAAATGATAAAAAACAGAATTTTTGATGTGGAATGCTACCTAGCATATTCTTCAATGTTATTTTCTTTATTGTGGCATTAGATGTTCAGATCTGAAAGATTCAAGATAAAAATTTAGTATTGACATAAAAATAATAATACTTCAAGCATACTAACCAAGCAATTATGTCTTCTCAAAATAACATAGCCAAAGAAAGCTCATCCCTACAAAATCATATAGTTTGTACATGCTTCATTTTCGCCACACAAGAATGCTCTTCATACTTTAGTAATCTCAAACTTTTTCAACTTTCACGCAATACATGAGAGTGAGCCATGGATATAGCACTATGGTGGAATAGAATATGATGATGGGGGTTGTGTGGAGAAGACAAAAAAGGAGAAAGTCTCACATTGACTCCGCTAATCAACGGGCTAGGGAGATGCCCATCGATTGATGTCAATGCAAGGAGTAGGGATTGCCATGCAACGGATGCACTAGAGCTATAAATGTATGAAAGCTCAACAAAAGAAACTAAGTGGGTGTGCATCCAACTTGCTTGCTCACGAAGACCTAGGGCATTTGAGGAAGCCCATTTTTGGAATATACAAGCCAAGTTCTATAATGAAAAATTCCCACTAGTATATGAAAGTGACACAACAAGAGACTCTCTATCATAAAGATCATGGTGCTACTTTGAAGCACAAGTGTGGAAAAAGGATAGTAGCATTGTCCCCTTTTTTTGGGCCTTCTCTTTTTTTGGCCTTTCTCTTTCTTTTTATTTGGGACAATGCTATATTAATAATGATCATCACACTTCTATTTATTTACAACTCAATGATTACAACTCGATACTAGAACAAAAAATGACTCTATATGAATGCCTCCGGCGGTGTACCGGGATGGGAAATGAATCAAGAGTGACATGTATGAAATAATATGCATGGTGGCTTTGCCACAAGTACGATGTCAACTACATGATCATGCAAGGCAATATGACAATGATGAAGCGTGTCATAATAAACGGAACAGTGGAAAGTTGCATGGCAATATATATCTCGGAATGGCTATGGAAATGCCATAATAGGTAGGTATGGTGGCTGTTTTGAGGAAGATATAAGGAGGTTTATGTGTGATAGAGCATATCGTATCACGGGGTTTGGATGCACCGACGAAATTTGCACCAACTCTCAAGGTGAGAAAGGGCAATACACAGTACCGAAGAGGCTAGCAATGGTGGAAGGCTGAGAGTGCGTATAATCCATGGACTCAACATTAGTCATAAAGAACTCACATACTTATTGAAAAAATCTACAAGTCATCAAAAACCAAGCACTACGCGCATGCTCCTAGGGGGATAGATTGGTAGGAAAAGACCATCGCTCATCCCCGACCGCCACTCAAAAGGATGACAGTCAAAGAACACCTCTTGTTTCAAATTTGTTACACAACGTTTACCATACGTGCATGCTACGGGACTTGCAAACTTAAACACAAGTATTTCTCAAATTCACAACTACTCAACTAGCACAACTTTAATATCACTACCTCCATATCTCAAAACAATCATCAAGCATCAAACTTCTCTTAGTATTCAACGCACTTATATGAAAGTTTTTACTAATCTTGGATGCCTATCATATTAGGACTAATTTTATAACCAAAGCAAATTACCATGATGTTCTAAAGGACTCTCAAAATAATATAAGTGAAGCATGAGAGATCAATTATTTCTATAAAATAAAACCACCACCGTGCTCTAAAAGATATAAGTGAAGCACTAGAGCAAAATTATATAGCTCAAAAGATATAAGTGAAGCACAAAGATTATTCTAATAAATTCCGATTAATGTGTGTCTCTCCCATAAGGTGTGTACAGAAAAGATGAATCTGGTAAACTAAAAATCAAAGACTCAAATCATACATGACGCTCCAAGCAGAACACATATCATGTGGTGAATAAAAATATAGCTCCAACTAAAGTTACCGATGGACGAAGACGAAAGAGGGGATGCCTTCCGGGGCATCCCCAAGCTTTGGCTTTTTGGTGTACTTGTATTTACCTTGGGGTTACTTGGGCATACCCAAGCTTAGGCTCTTGCCACTCCTTGTTCCATAATCCATCAAATCTTTACCCAAAACTTGAAAACTTCACAACACAAAACTCAACAGAAAATCTCATGAGCTCCGTTAGCCAAAGAAAGCAAAACACCACTTCAAGGTACTGTAATGAACTCATTCTTTATTTGTATTGGTGTTAAACCTACTGTATTCCAACTTTTCTATGGTTCATAAACTCCGATACTAGCCATAGATTCATCAAAATAAGCAAACAACACACGAAAAACAGAATCTGTCAAAAACAGAACAGTCTGTAGTAATCTGTATCTAACGCAAACTTCTGTAACTCATAAAAATATACCAAAATAGGTAGACCTAGATAATTTGTTTATTGATCTACTGCAATTTTAATCAGTATTTAATAACATTCTGGTGATTTTTAACAATTGTTTTCGTGAGCAGAAATTTCTGACTTTTTCAGCAAGATCAAATAACTATCATCGAAGAAGATCCTATAGGTTTTACTTGGCACAAAAACTAATTAAAACATAAAAACAAATCTAACCAGAGGCTAGATCAAATATTTATTCCTAAACAGGAGCAAAAAGCAAAGAAACAAAAATAAAATTGGGTTTGCCTCGCAACAAGCGCTATCGTTTAACGCCCCTAGCTAGGCATAAAGGCAAGGATAGATCTAGGTATTGCCATCTTTGGTAGGCAATCCGTAAGTGACTCTAATAATAGATTCTTAAGGTAATTTTATTTTATTTTTAGGAAAGTTTTTCATGCCTTTCCTTAACGGAAATTGGAATCTAGTATTCCCTTCTTTCATATCAATAATTGCACCAATCGTTCTAAGTAAAGGTCTACCAAGAATAACATGACATGAAGGATCGCAATCTATATCAAGGACAATGAAATCTATGGGCACATAATTCCTATTTGCAACAATTAGAACATCATTAATTCTTCCCATAGGTTTCTTAATGGTGGAATCTTCATGGGGCAAGTTTAAAGAACAATCATCAAGTTCACGGAAACCTAGCAAATCGCACAAAGTTTTTGGAATCGTGGAAACACTAGCACTCAAATCACACAAAGCATAGCATTCATGATATTTAATTTTAATTTTAATAGTAGGTTCCCACTCATCATAATGTTTTCTAGGGATAGAAACTTCCAATTCAAGCTTTTCTTCATAAGATTGCATTAAAGCATCAACGATATGTTTGGTAAAAGCTTCATTTTGACTATAAGCATGTGGAGAATTTAGCACGGATTGCAAAAAGGAAATACAATCTATTAAAGAACAATTATCATAATTAAATTCCTTGAAATCCAAGATAGTGGGTTCATTGCTATGCAAAGTTTTGACCTCTTCCATCCCACTTTTACCAAATTTTGCATCAAGATCTAAAAACTCCGAATCATTGGGACGCCTTTTAACTAGAGTTGACTCATCTCCAGTCCCATCATTATGAAGATTAATATTGCAAAACAAAGATTTAATAGGGGACACATCAATTACTTTTAGATCTTCATCCTTATTATCATGAAAACTAGAAGACCACGCTTTCACGAAGCAAACTTTTTTAGCACGCATCCTAGCGGTTCTTTCTTTGCACTCATCAATGGAAATTCTCATGGCTTTGAGAGACTCATTGATATCATGCTTAGGTGGAATATATCTAAGTTTCAAAGAATCAACATCAACAGAAATTCTATCAACGTTCCTAGCCAACTCATCAATCTTAGGAAATTTTTCTTCAAGCAAAGCATTGAAATTCTTTTGAGAAATCATAAATTCTTTAACACTAGTCTCAAAATCAGAGGGCATCTTATTAAAATTTCCATAAGAATTGTTGTAGGAATTACCATAATTATTAGAGGAATTACTAGGATACGGCCTAGGATTAAAATTTCCTCTATAAGCGTTGTTACCAAAATTGTTCCTACCAACAAAATTCACATCCATAGGTTCATTATTATTCTCAATCAAGGTAGACAAAGGCATATCATTTGGATCATACGAATAGCAAAAAAATTCATAAGTTCATCCATCTTTCCACTCAAAACATTAATTTCTTCTATCGCATGCACTTTTTTACTAGTAGATATTTCAGTGTGCCATTGAGAATAATTAACCATAATATTATCTAGGAGTTTAGTAGCTTCCCCTGAAGTGATTTCCATAAAAGTGCCTCCCAAAATAATCTAAAAGATTTCTAGAAGCAAAATTCAATCCGGCATAAAAAATTTATATGGTCATCCATAAATTCAAACCATGTGTAGGGCAATTACGTATCATTAATTTCATTCTCTCCCAAGCTTGTGCAACATGTTTATAATCAAGTTGCTTAAAATTCATAATATCGTTTCTAAGAGAGATGATCTTAGCGGGAGGAAAATACTTAGTAGATAAAAGCATCTTTGCACTTATTCCAAGAATCAATACTATTTTTAGGCAAATACGAAAACCAAGTTTTAGCACGATCTCTAAGCGAAAAAGGAAATAGCTTCAATTTGAAAATATCATTATCCACATCTTTCTTCTTTTGCATATCACACAAATCGACAAAGCTATTTAGATGGGTAGCGGCATCTTCACTAGGAAGGCCGGCGAATTGATCTTTCATGACAAGACTCGGCAAAGCAGCATTAATTTCACAATATTCAGCATCGGTAAGAGGAGCAATCGGAGTGCTAAGAAAATCATTGTTGTTGGTATTGGCAAAGTCACATAATTTAGTATTATCTTGAGCCATCGTGACAACCAAGCAATCCAAAACACAAGCGAATAAGAAGCAAGCGAAGAAGAGGCGAATGGAAAGAGAGGGCGAATAAAACTGCAAGGGTGAAGTGGGGGAGAGGAAAACGAGAGGCAAATGGCAAATAATGTAATGCGAGGGATAAGAGTTTGTGATTGGTGCTTGGTATGTCTTGACTTGGGCGTAGACTCCCCGGCAACGGCTCCAGAAATCCTTCTTGCTACCTCTTGAGCATGCGTTGGTTTTTCCCTTGAAGAGGAAAGGGTGATGCAGCAAAGTAGCGTAAGTATTTCCCTCAGTTTTTGAGAACCAAGGTATCAATCCAGTAGGAGGCCACACACAACTCCCTCGTACCCACACAAACAAATAAGAACCTTGCAACCAACGCGATAAAGGGGTTGTCAATCACTTCACAGCCACTTGCAAAAGTGATATCTAATAGAGATAAGATAATATTTTTGGTATTTTTATGATAAAGAGTAAAAGTAAAGATTGCAAAATAAACGGAGATAGAAATAGCTAGTTGTCGGAAGATTAATATGATGGAAGATAGACCCGGGGGCCATAGGTTTCACTAGTGGCTTCTCTCAAGATAGCATAAGTATTACGGTGGGTGAACAATTTACTCTCGAGCAATTGATAGAAAAGTGCATAATTATGAGAATATCTAGGCATGATCATGTATATAGGCATCACATCCGTGACAAGTAGACCGACTCCCGCCTGCATCTACTACTATTACTCCACACATCGACCGCTATGCAGCATGCATCTAGAGTATTAAGTTCATAAGAACGGAGTAACGCATTAGGCAAGATGACATGATGTAGAGGGATAAACTCAAGCAATATGATATAAACCCCATCTTTTTATCCTCGATGGCAACAATACAATGCGTGTTGTTTCCCCTACTATCATTGGGATCGGGCACCGCATGATTGAACCCAAAGCTAAGCACTTCTCCCATTGCAAGAAAGATCAATCTAGTAGGCCAAACCAAACTGATAATTCAAAGAGACTTGCAAAGATAACCAATCATACATAAAAGAATTCAGAGAAGATTCAAATATTGTTCATAGATAATCTTGATCATAAACCCAAAATTCATCAGATCTCGACAAACACACCGCAAAAAGAGTCACATCGAAAAGATCTCCAAGAGGATCGAGGAGAACTTTGTATT
This sequence comes from Aegilops longissima, assembly GCA_021605205.1. Classification (NCBI taxonomy): domain Eukaryota; kingdom Viridiplantae; phylum Streptophyta; class Magnoliopsida; order Poales; family Poaceae; genus Aegilops; species Aegilops longissima. Next base: position 45,168 of record JAHIAM010000289.1, read on the forward strand.
GAGATCCAAAGAGAGAGAAGAAGCCATCTAGCTAATAACTATGGACCCGAAGGTCTGTGGTAAAATACTCACATATCATCGGAGAGGCTATGGTGTTGATGTAGAAGCCCTCCGTGATCGATGCCCCCTCTGGCGGAGCGCCGGAAAAGGCCCCAAGATGGGATCTCACGGGTACAGAAGGTTGCGGCGGTGGAAATAGGTTTTCCTGGTGCTCCTCAATGGTTTCGGGGTACATAGGTATATATAGGAGGAAGAAGTAGGTTGGTAGAGCCATGAGGGGCCCACGAGGGTGGAGGGCGCGCCCGGGGGGAGGGGTAGGCGCGCCCCCTGCCTCACTGCCTCCTCGTTGATTGCTTGACGTCCACTCCAAGTCCTCTGGATCACGTTTGTTCCAAAAGTCACGCTCCCGAAGGTTTCATTCCGTTTGGACTCCGTTTGATATTCCTTTTCTGCGAAACACTGAAATAGGCAAAAAAACACCAATTTGCACCGGGCCTTGGGTTAGTAGGTTAGTCCCAAAAATAATATAAAAGTGTATAATAAAGCCCATTAAACATCCAAAACAGAATATATAATAGCATGGAGCAATCAAAAATTATAGATACGTTGGAGACGTATCACTTGTCAAGTTAACCTGATGAAGTGCATGTCCGTGTCCGACACGAACCCTTAAGTTCAAGGACACCTAGCAGCACCCAATTTTATGAGCCCACTACTATACCTACTTGACGTGCGAAGGTGCAACATCTAGGGTGGCAATTTGCTTGATATTAACGAGGGATCTTTCTACCATTCTAACATGCATAGAAACAAAGAAGCATAACAATCACAAATAAACACATATTGTGAAATAGTATGGCTCCTTCATGGATGTTCTTCCAGGTCGGCTCCGACTACGATAATCATCTAGGAACTCCATCTTGTTTGTCACGCCAGGACGCCAAGCCACCAACCTGATCTCTATTATCCAACTACTACAACTAGTAATATATTTTACATAGAGTCACAAGTCGACATGCATGTCGTTATACAATATAATGACATCACTTTGGCTCCTGCCGGCTGACAAACATGACACGCATGCCATGTATAAATTACGAACATGCATCACACACACATGAGCCATAGTATTCACATCAAACCTGCAAAACAAAGTTACGCATAGAATCGCATTCTACCGGTTTGAGTGATCGTGTATGAAATACAAGGCGCTACGCACACGGCGGTCCCTCACGGGTGTGGGCAGCGCCCAACGTTTTCAGAAATCACAGATCACATCTAAACTCCGATCACACTGAATTTTCCGATCTGACCGATCAAATCGATCATCGCAAGTCCGATTTGGATTTACGTTTCACAGTTAACCCCGATGTCGGATACCAACCGGTAGGGGTAGGTTGTGTCATGACCTCTTCGACTCCGATCATCATAAAACGTAGCCACATCAATCCCAATGTGTAGTTGATCTCATCAACCATGCACACAGCCGATCTTATCAACGACGACAGATCTCATCTGCCGCCTCCACATATCTAATATGCATACGATCTAAAGCAGAGGCTCTGATACCACTGTTGGGTTCTATGGTAGGGTGCATCGACTGCAAATTCAAATTTTCCTACGCGCAGATCAACCAGGAACATGCTACGGGAATGGATCATAGATCGTTACCACTAGATGTGTAATGCCGTGCAGCGGAAGAAGAATTGGGGCAGCGCATCCGTGTGGACCGTCTCCTCCTTGTCTGATCTCCCACGAATAGCCGGTCGTCGGTTCCCACGTACAGGTTCGCCGGAGCGGCGCAAGCGCATCACCTCTAACGGTATCCGCGCGTGCAAGAGGAACGTCGTGCGGCAGACTGCTAGGTATGATCACACAACCCGCGGCGAGTGGAGGTGTCTATTCGCAACACATGCAAACCCTAGTGACAGTGCCTAAGCAATCAATCGCATGAGTGTGCTGCACCTCCACTATATATAGGCATCTGTCGCGGGCTCAACTCTTGGGCCTCACACAGATCCTAAAGCCCACAAGTTTACTCGGCCATAATCCGAATACAGCTCGGATCACATTCGACCAGTGTCCTCGGATCCGACCTCATAGGTTCCTTCCCTTAAGCGCGCGACCCCTTAGGTTCAAGCTGGCTTGGTCGCAGTTCGGATCACCTCCGAACTGCACGGTTGGTAACGGCCTCTGGCAAGGCATGCCAAACACCAAGCAGACTATGAAGCTGGTTAGGGGAACCTGTACAACATATCACACTTCTGTTCCCTTTGCCACACGATATATGTTGTCGGGCTCAAGGCGAGATTGTCATCCTTGTGCTAGCCCGTCCTCTTTCTCGTGCCATTGATGCCGACCACAAACCAGATTATCTCATAATCCTTGTTACATGGCCATGCTTATCCTGGTCGGATCACACGAGGGGCCAGAGTATATCTCTCCTGGTCGGAGGGGCAAATCCCATCTTGCTCGACCATGTCTCGCAGGAAGGGTCTGGACAAACCCGAAACCTACCTTTGTAACTACGCAGTTACGGAGTAGCGTTTGGTCGGCCCAAAGCAAGTCTGTCACCATCCCGAGTACATGTGTCAGCTAAGGTCTTAGGACATAGAACATATGTTGTACTAGAGACTCACAGTTGACATATCGCTGCGTCTCATAGTTCGGTCTGTCCGACAAGGACCTTATCTCGACTCGGAACCGACTACGTCGAATCTGACCAGATCCTTCCAAGTCCATATTATCCGGTTAGCATCCAATGCTCCATGGCTAGTGAGACCAAGCCATCGACTGTGTCATATGCTAGTCTAGTTGGCTGCGTGTCCACACAGCCCTTTCGACTAGGGACCTTTTAGGACAGTCATCATACAATGCATAGTCCCACAAACAAGTCACGTACTTGCTGATACACATCATTGATAATGTCCAAGGACTATCTTTATTCATAAACACATAGGAAATATCATCATACATATGACACGGTCTGGGCGGCGAGGTCAATGGCGGGGTCGGCATCGACGGCGGTGAATCGGGCTCCGGCCCGGCAAAGAAGCTGGGTTATGGCGGTGGCGGCGGCGGATCGAGGGCAAGGTGGCGTCGTGGCGCTGGGTGGCAGCGTGCTCGGCGGCGGCTAACTTCGGTGGGGAGGAGGGCGGCGGCGAGGCTCGACTTATAAAGGCCCGGGGGGCGCAACTTGCGCGAGGGTGTGGCGGCGGCGCGGGTCCGACCCGGACTCCCCTCGCTGGAGTCCGGCGCTAGCACGGGGCGGCGAAGGCGTTTGGCGGCGGCTGGGCTTGGCCTCGGTCGGGCGAAGAAGACTCTTTTTTTTAAATAAAATTTCGCCCGAAAGGAAAATCCTAATAAAATATAAAAAAATTCTAAAAATACCAGAAACAATTTTCGCCGTCCAAACCTAATATTTAGGACAAGATGAACATTTTTCTGGCCTAAAAATGAAATTTTCAAAAATGCATATTTTTCTAATTCAAATAAAATATAAATAAATAATAATTTGATTTTAAAATTTCTTCTCCAATATTCCTCTCTTATTGAAGAATTCATTTTATCTTCTTTTATTTATTATTGGAAATAATTGGAGAGAAAATATTAAAGTCAAATTGATCTTCTTTTCAAATTTGAGAAAAATTCAAATCTGAAAATCTGTGAAATCTCCAACTCTCTCCTTGGGTCCTTGAGTTGATTAAGATTTCTAGGATCACAACCAAAATGCAAATAAAATATGATATGCATATGATGACCTATGTATAACATCCAAATTGAAAATTGGGATGTTACAAACCTACCCCCCCCCCTTAAGATGAATCTCATCCTCGAGATTCGGGTTGGCTAGAAAATAGGTGTGGGTGGTCTTTCCGTAGGTCTTCCTCTCGCTTCGAGGTGGCTTCCTCCTCGGTGTGGTGGCTCCATTGAACTTTGCAAAACTTGATAACCTTGCTGCGTGTAACTCAGATGGCAAACTCGAGAATCTTGACGGGTTTCTCCTTGTATGTTAGGCCACTTTCCAACTGAATTGCTTCCAGGGGCACTGTATCTCTTAGGGGAATATCGGCCATCTCAGCGTGGCACTTCTTCAACTGGGAAACGTGAAGAACATCATGAACTCCTGACAATCCTTCTGGTAACTCCAACTTGTAGGCCACTTCTCCCATATGCTCCAAAACTCGGTATGGTCCTACAAATCTCAGAGCTAACTTTCCCTTAACTCCAAATCATTTAACTCCTCGCAGTGGTGACACACGAAGGTATGCTCTGTCTCCAACTTCGTAGACTACCTCCTTGTGTTTAGTATCGGCATAACTCTTCTGCCTAGACTGAGCTACCTTCAGTCTATCACGAATCAACTTAACCTTCTCTTAAGAATCCTTTATTAAATCTGGTCCAAACAACTAACGGACTCCGACTTCATCCCACATTAACGGTGTCCTGCACCTCCTTCCATACAAAGCTTCGAAAGGGGCCATCTTCAAGCTAGCCTGGTAACTGTTGTTGTATGAGAACTCTGCTTAAGGCAAATTATGATCCCAACTGGATCCATAATCTAGCGCACAAGATCTCAACATGTCCTCTAGAATCTGATTGACTCTCTCGGTCTATCCATCTATCTGCGGATGAAAGGCTATACTGAACTCTAGCCTGGTACCCAAAGTCTGGTGCAGCTAATTCCAAAACATTGAGGTAAACTGTGTTCCTCTATCTGATATGATGGTCGTCGGAACTCCATGCAGACATACTATCCTGGTCATATTTATCTTGGCCAACTTCACGCTCGTATAGGTGGTTTTCACTGGGATAAAGTGAGCCACTTTGTTCAAGTGATCAACTACTACCTAGATAGAGTCATATCCCGATCGTGTCCTGGGTAATCCGGTGATGAAATCCATGCCAAGATTGTCCCACTTCCATTCGGGTATCGGCATGTCGCGGAAGGTCAAGAACAAACCGCCGGGGACATCCAAGAAGTCCCAAGGGAGGCAGAGAGAATCCCTAGTAGCGCTTCAGGGTCAGAGGTAGTAGTTGAGGAGAAAATTCCTCTCCAGACTATGGGCGCCCTTCCTTTGTTTGGCACACTGGCCGCAGCCCTCCAGCCGTCCTCAAGTAAGCTGGCACTGGTCCTTGCGCAGCCCGGGCTTGCAGCCCCCAGCTCATTTGTTGCAGTGGGCGCGGACTTTGACGAAGAGATCCAGTGCATCTTGGTACCATTGTCCAGTGAGCTGAAGACTCTGACGATTCCATTGGCGCAGCCATTGACCTGTCCTTTCCTGGAGTCCGTGGCAATAGGTATCAAGGATATGTAGAGCAGATATATCTTGAAGTGGAAGATGATCAAGGAGCAGCGCGACTCTGTCGGCCTCATGGATCAGAAACTGAGGCACAAAGGCTGCGAACTGTGAGAGTGGCATAGGAAAAAGTTTCAACCCCTTCAGCGTCAACAGGAGGTGATAACCATGGCCAAGGAGGATGTCGCTGCCCGGGAGGTCCGCCTGGTGGAGTGCGAAGCGCTTATGAACGCCAAGGAGAAGGACATCTCTACCCGAGAAGGGAATCTTGAGGCCACCCTCCGCGGCAAGGATGAAGAACTAGAGGCTCTTGTCCAACAGCACACCCAAGGACCTGGAGGACAAGCACAAGGCGGCTCTTCACACGCTCACCCTCGACTCTACTGCCCAGCTGAAGAAGATTGCCAATGAGCTTGCCGCTGCATCTGTTGCCAGAACTGATCTTGATCAACATGTGGCCAAACTGACGGAGGACCTTGTCGGGAGAAACAAGGAAGTCATGGCCTTCAAAGAAGAAGCACAAAAGGCAGAGACTGCCCTAAATGAAGTGCGATTGCAGCTTTCCTCCAAGAGCCGGAATCTCAATACCGCCAATAGCAGCATAACTGACATGAAGGTGCGGCTTGGTTACTTGGAAAAGGAAGTTGAATCTGCCGGAGCTCGCGAGAAATTGTTGATGAAGGACTTGGAAAACGTAGGAACTCTCCAGAAGGACACAAAGGATAAACTGGCGAACCAAGTCGAGCAACGCGGCCTCCGGATTAAGAACTTGGTTGATATTTCCAAGCGCCTCACTGCCCAAATTGCAACGATGAACATGAAGATTTGGGCCTTCTCCGTTGGCAGTCATGAGGTCCCAAGCATCAAGCTAACGCTCTGTTTTGAGGCTTGATTGAAGGGCTGAAGATGTATGAGGATGACAGGGATGCTTGCTTTGCAAGCGAGTCCCAGAAGCTTGCCCGCGACCTCCTCTTTCTGGTCTTGAGCAACCTTGCATATCGCCATTCGGATCTCAACCTCTCTGATGGCTTCAAGAAGTTGTCGTCGGGCGCCGATGTCTCAGCTGCCGAGGCGAAAGCAGGTCCTCTTGCTGACAAGGTTCTTTCCATCCCAAGGGTTCCCGAACACCACCAGTCTTGAGCTCCTTCGTGCTGCCTTGTAACAAGACATGATATGTATCTCTTTTTTAGGCTTCGTACTATCTGGCCTTAGTGCTTTGTTGAACTGATGCTTGTTTAAGTTAATGCATGCTACCCCCGTTATGTTTACATGTCGATATTCATATGGTTAGTTTATTTTGTGTACTTTGGATGCCTGCCGGTAGCATGCTGCCACGATTGCCATGAGGAACATGTCCTTAGCATTCAGCTGGCGAGGATATGCCCCAGCAGTGTTTCTGCTTAGAAGTCTTTGACACAGCCGCCCACTTCGCTGAGCAGGCTCGAAACAAAGTGGGGGCGTAGACAAATACAAAAAGGTACCTTTATACGAAAGGCTTTCCATATAAAAATCTTGGTTGTCTGAGGGATAAGCAATGCAAGCTCTGAAGGAAAGCTAATGAACATGTTAACTTAGCTTTTGTTCATGCTCCCCTCCTCTGCCGGGGGTGCATTTGGTCATGCATATCATCTCCTTCCTTTCTCCTGTATCCATCCTTATTCTAAAAAGACAACAAACAAGGAGGCGTACAAGGGAAAGACTCGGCAGTTTAGTTAATCATGCTTCCAGCCCTGGCAAGGGCTGAAGAAGAGAATAAAAAAGTTCGCAACTGATGATGTATGGTAAAAAAGAAGGGAGGTTCGGCATGCCACTCACGTATGTCACGTTCGTGTCTCACCCTCCTCCACCCACACTGTCGCTCAACATGCCACTCACCGCAAACCGAGTATACGCAAACTTTCCACCTGATTGTCGATGCATCCCTTCATGGAGTACTAGCACTACTGGAAGAGTTAGACGAGGAGGGGGAGGATAGCTAGCTATAGCCCGGACTCCCAAGAACTTTTTTACATGCATGTTGTGGCCGGCCGTGGTGACGTTTGAACGCGGAGAAGTCGCGTGCACCGGGAAGCGGCGCAGGCGGTGCTCTCTCGACCGGCACGCTGCTTCAATGCTGGCGCTAGTGGGAGGTCGCGTTTGCTCTGGCCCGGCATGAATGCGGCACTGACCGTTTTGGGAGGGAAGTCCACGCGGTTGATGAAGATGGTTCGGGTTGGCCAGGGAAGTTAGGCTGGACGTATGTAAAATTTGCTGCATAATTAATAACATAAATAATGTGCTAGTTGGACAAATATGATAGGAGATGGATATGGAGATGGAAATGAAAGTAAGAATTTTACGTAAACACGGATATGCATGTCTATGTGTGTGCGCACACACGCACATAGTGACGACTCACTTGACTACTCGTACACATCATCGATGTCTCGTTCTCCCCCTACACATACACAAACTTAGTACTGCCTCATTTTGTTCATAGGATAGGAATATCATAGGAGTGGGAAACAATATGAGGTGAGATAAATGGAGTACTACGTACAAGAAAAAATGTACATGCACTCACTCTGCCTCTGACATACCCTCGAGTACACGATGGAGCTCATTTGTACACGAAGAGGCTACGTAATAATTCGACCCTTTAATTTGTTTAGTTAATAATGGAGGGTCGGGGACCACACGTGAGCGATACAAACTACGACCTGGAAGCAGGGGCGTGTTATTGATCGAGTTTTCTTTCTTGGTTCACTGAAAAAAGATTTGTCCGCCAGTTTTCGTTTGTTTTTTCCGGGAACACACGTATTCAATTTAAAACCACTGCTATGGAGAGATTTATTTTCTCCATTGTAAATACTCTTGTTTGATAGGGTTTCTCGAGTGTCGCTCTCTCACCCTCTCCATATCTCTATCTCTCTACTCTTATGAAAAACCGAGTTGGTTATGATGGTGTGCCTGCCATCCTGCAACATAGACTGTCTTATCTATATCTGATGGATAGAAAGCAAACTATGGCATATTTGCAAAAAGATACCCGCACCCCTCTACACATTTGCAAATAAGGCCTTCCCCCATTCATCTTTGTCTCCCAGAAGATAAACTACTCGTATAAATGCATCTTGATGTTCCATGCAATGCATGGGCCTCTTGCTAGTCTAAACAAGATCTCAGTGTCCCCTCTATCTCTCTCCTCACCGGTAGTCATAGATCCGGCCGGATCCCGTCCGTTGTAGGAGGTGAGGAGGTCCAGCATTGATGTTGTCGTCGTCGGTGATGAAGGAAGCCGATGTGCACCATCCTCTCTGAGCTGGCACCGGCACGGATGAAGTTCCACCGTGCCCTTGTTTGCTGCCATCGTGTGGGCACATCCCGTCCGCCTGTCTTAGCCACATTTCGCCCACCTGAGGTATAACTTCTTTTCGATTTCATGCTTTATTGTACTCTGTATGCGGGTTTTCTTCTATACCACTACTCCCCAGCTCCCCATGTACAGTAGCTAGGGTTAGTTGGCTGGTCCAACATCACCTATTTTTTACTATTTTAGAGGAAAGGCCACTCCAAAAGTTGTCATGGTTTATCATTTATGCATCGGTGGAGGTATACATGTTTTTTTCGACAAAAAGTACATGGGCGTTGTGCGGTCATTTTCCATATGCTCCTATTGCCGCTGCTAATCTAAAACTATCACTGGTAAAATGAAGCAATGCCCATGTAGAGGCGTCGATAAATGCTTCTGTCCTGCTTTATTTTTTTCAGGTATCCTGCTTTATTTCCCATCAAGATAATCATGATGCTTCTCTTTTTTAGTGTATGGTTCGGTAATTCTTATTAACAATTAAGATGCCGCTGTTAATCTTGTTCCACTGCTAAAATAAAGTAACGGCACTACTTAAATATCATTTTTATATTTTTGCAAACAGGGATGCGTATCTCCATATTCAGGCATGTCTTCCTCAATTTTTAGTGGAACTGCACAAAATTGGATGGCCACTGTTGCTCAGCCTCGCTGTCCTCTGCCAACTGGTTCTTCCTTTCTTGAGCTTGATTACCGAGAAGAACAAACCACTGTGAGGATTATCAAACTTCATTGGTGCCTGACCCAAACTTGATGCCAAAATCGATGATGCATCACCACGATGACCTATCGATGCTCATGGTTGCATCTCATGGTTTGCATCGGTTGGTGAAGTTGATCGATGTTCAATGAAGAACGGGTTGTCTTCCATCAGTGCTCTTTGCTTGTTACCTCAAAGACAATATCCTTCACCAGTTCATCTTGGAGCAGTCTTTTACGTTGGTGCAATTTTATCACACAATTGGATATGAACCAAATGTTTCCTCGAAGAAGCATTGATGTTGGTACTAAGAGCAAAAGTATTGTATTCATTTCTAAGCCTTCGCATAACTTTGTCTTCAGCTACCCTGTAATTTTATTTGTCCAGCTTTTAGCTAAATATGTGGTCAGACTTTGATAAAAAATATGGTGTGGACTAAAAACCCGAATGGAGGTAGTACCCCTCTGTTTTTATTTACTCTGCATATTAGATTTGATGGAAGTCAATCTTTGTAAAGTTTGACCAAGTTTAGGCCAAACACAACAAACCATAATTATTGATAGAGGGAAAACTATACATACAAAATAATTGAAATTAAATTTCTTTATCTTTACATACTCTCACACCTTTCTGTCAGATGTGGGGTTCCGGCAAACCCTTAAGGGTGCGCGTGAAGTCTTTCCCTCCTGCCGATCTATGCTCTAGCTCACTAAGATCTTGCGGACGAACTCGACGAACTCACAACACAGAGAGAGACACGAGGTTTATACTGGTTCGGGCCACCATTGTGGTGTAATACCCTACTCCAGTGTGGTGGTGGATGGACTGCCTCTTGGGCTGATGATGAACAGTACAAGGGAAGAACAGCCTCCTGAGGTTGAAGTGTTCTTGTGCGAGTGTTGGCTTCTTGCTCTGTTAGAGTTAGATCAATCTAAGATGAGATACCTCTACTGTGGCGGCTAGCGCTATTTATATAGGCCCTGGTCCTCTTCCCAATTGTTGAGCGGGAAGGGAGCCAACAACGGCGGGAAATTTTGAAGGGGGACAGCTAGTACAAGCTATCCTGACAAAAGTGGTCTTCGCCTGCGAAAATCCCTGGGGTGACACCGTCTTGGGCTCCACAATGACCTCCGCCTTGCCGTCCTCCTGGTCTTGGTCTTGTTGCACCAATATGGCAACCTTTGCCTGATGCCTCGGTACTCCTCGTCTGCGCTTGCCTCCTTAGCACCAAAGAGGAAATGTGGATGTTGTGTGCACTGGCACCCGCCTGGTACCCTCCTGGCACCTTTCGTCATGGCTTACGTCACGAGCGCCTCATGAGGTTTGCCACGCCTTGATATCTCCGCTCCTCGTGAGCCTGCCTGGCTAGACTACTCCAGAGGAAGTCTTGCGTCGTCCACCTCGCGAGGCTTGGACCCTCGTGAAGGTCTTGGATGTCTTGTTGATGAAGATGGGCCGTACGGCCCGCTGCCTAGCCACGCTGTGGGCCGCAGGTAGGCAAGTCTGGGGACCCCCATTCCCAGAACGCCGATAGTAGCCCCCGAGCCCAAGGCGTGCTCGGGCTTGGCTTCGTGGCGAAGCCAAGGGTCAAGTTCGGAGCACCGCGGGCCCTAAAAGCCTGCGGCCTCGGTCGACTCCTGGCGGTTGATTGGACGTGGGCGTCTCCGCTTCCCCACGCTGCCTCGGCAACTGTTCGACTTGACAAGTCCCTGCGACATGCAAGGAAAACCATCATTACCTGCGATCATGGAGGACACCAGTTGGCCTTCTTTCGCTATAAATGGGGAGGGGTCGGAGCCCCCGTCGCCCATCTTCTCCTTGCTTGCTCGCTTCGTCCTCCTTGCTCCACAGCTGATAGTGCCATCGATGGCGCCACGAAAGAAGTTCTCTGCCGCCGAGAAAGGGAAGGCCCCTCGCGAGGGCCCTGGCTCCCCGGCGCCCAAGCGCGAGCGTGGCCGTCCGCGCAAGCACGCCGCGACCCCGGCCATGGCCCACTGTTGTGGTGGCGACGTGGCACGCGGCGGGATCGTCCCATCCATGGTGGTCCAGCCGGTGAGGGGAGGCGCGCGATGGTGGCGCGGCCTCCCCGCCCGCGCTTCCACTCTGCTGAGGTGTCGCCGGAGTTCGTTGTCTGGTCGGAGAGCCCGGCCGGCAACTGGCTCCAACTTCCGCGCTTCTTCGTCGGTGAACTGCCGGCCTCTCGTCCGGGCGGGCTCTGGCTGCAGGCGGACGGCTGCTGCAGCAGGGCCTCTTGGGTCACGGTCGAGACCTCGGTCATGGGCAACATAGCCACAGCCTGGTGGCAGACATTCGCCCATGTAGCTGCCGGGCAGGCGGCGATGCACCCTTCATTTCAGGTACGATGGTGAGTCGACCCTCTATGTGAGGGTGTTCGGGGAGGATGGTCGGCGCGCCGGGTGCTGCCCCGAGGCGAACGACGGCGAGGAGATGCTTGGCCTTGGCGACGTTCATGATGAAGACAAGGGCGAGCTTGCCTTTGGCAGCGGCCGCATCTCCTCCAGCTACGGCGGCTCCTTCTCTGGCGACAGCTCCAGCACTGGCGGCTACGACCAGCCTCCACGTCGCCGCGTCCTCTTCGAAGGAGGAAGCGGGTCATCTCGTCGTCGTGCCTCCGTGAAGCGCGAGGTGGGGTCCGGCTAGGCTTGGGGAGTCGCCAAGGGCCTGCCTCTGTGGACTGCTCCAATGTTACTTTGCTTAGCCTTTTCTCTCTTTCCTACATCAGAAAATGAAATCCAGTATGGGCCCAGAGGGGCGTGTATCGAACTGTGGTTCTTTAGTTAATGCGTTGTGCAAGTAGTTTCCTACGCCATGCTACTATTTTGTGCAAAAGTAACTTAAGCTGGCGCGTTTGGGAAACCCATTCCCTCGCGCGGTGCCTGCGTTGCTCGGAAACTGCAACAAAAAATTCGTTAGGGGGTGTACCTAGGATTTACCGTTCATCCAAGCCTCGACTTGGCACCTTGTATCGCGGTACCCGAGGGGCACGGATTTAGTAGAGGTGTGCTAGCTTCCAGGCTCAAACGAGGGTAGCTCGCGAGAAGGCAAAGAGAAGAGAAATGATCGCGGCGGCACTTGCCTAGCCCCCTCGTGAGGTACGCAGAGAGAGAACAAGAGCAAACTAGAGCCGGAAAAAGGCGGTGAAAAGGCTGGGGAACCAAATGAACAACGAACACCAAGAGCAACTCTGATTAAGGAAAAGCAAGCCAACTGCGGAAAGCAAATGAAAAGCTGCGTCCGGCACCTAATCTAGTCTTCAAGTCTTCTCACCAGCGCAGAGCTAAGTGTTGTCCACTAGGCGTGGGAGGGAGCCCCAGGGCCTGAGGCCGGCGCTCCTGAGAATCCGGGGCGTGTACAGCCCAAACTCATTATTACGTGAGAGTGTCACGGGCGGCGATTCTTCACAGGCACCGGGCCTCTTCACAGGCTCTGGGCATTGCTTCTCAGGCTCTTGGCCTTGCTTCAGGAATAGAACTTCCGGAGGTGCTGGATGTTTCAGGCATTCTGGACGGGTGTCCCCTCCAGCGTCTCCAGACGCGCGGCACCCGGCCTGGAGACGTGAACGACCCTGAAGGGGCCCTCCCACATGGGCAAAAGCTTGTGCAACCCTTCCGTGGAGAGGACCCGCCTTAGGAAAAGGTCGCCTACCTCGAGCGTCCTGGAGCGGATGTTGCGGCAATGGTATCGCCGTAGAGCTTGCTGGTACCTTGCCGCCCTTAGCGCGGCTTCACCGACGGCGCTCCTCCCCCAGCACGAGGTCCATCCCCCGCGTGGCGTCCTGGCGCGCTTCATTGAACGCCAGGACCCGTGCAGAGCGATGCTTGACTTCATGAGGGAGGACCGCCTTAGCTCCATAGACGAGGAAGAATGGAGTCTCGCCTGTTGGCTCGGTGGCAGTGGTGCGAATGGACCACAGCACGGACTGGAGTTCGTCGTGCCAGCCCCTGCCGCAGGATTCCAGCTTCTTCTTGAAGCTCCTGGTCTTGAGGCCCCTCAGGACCTCAGCGTTGGCGCGTTCAGCCTAGCCGTTGCTCCTGGGGTGGGCCAGCGAAGCGTAGCAGATCTGCGTTCCAAGGTTAGCACAGTAGGTTTTGAAGAGGTTACTAGTAAACTGCAAGCCATTATTTGTGATGATGCGATTGGGGACCCTGAAGTGGCTCACGAGGCCCTTGATGAACTTGACAGCAGAGCCGGCCGGAATGGTACGGACGGCTTCCACTTCCGCCCACTTGGAGAACTTGTCGATGGCGACGTAGAGATAGCGGTAGCCCCTCGGCGCTTCATGAGGCACGGGCTCAGATATCCAGCCCCGCACGCGAACGGCCCCGTGAGTGGGATGGTTTGGAGGCCCTGTGCAGGCTCATGGATCTGCTTGGCGTGGAATTGGCAAGCTTCACAAGACTTCACCAGTTCAGCTACATCGTTGAGCACTGTGGGCCAATAGAATCCGCTACGGAACACCTTGCCGACGGGGGTCCGTGACGATGAGTGATGTCCGCAGTCCCCGCCGTGTATGTCAATCAGCAGCTCCCTTCCTTGATCGCTAGAGATGGAGCGCGGCGTGACGTCGTTCAGCCATTTCCTGTACAACTCGCTGTCTTGAATGCAGTATGCCGTGGCCTGTCGGGCCATGCGCTTCGCATCTTCTTCCTTCTCTGGCAACATCCCATGCATCAGGTACACCTTGAATTCCTTGGTCCAGCACTCCTCCCGGGGCTCAAGCGCCAGGAGCAGCCGAGCTCCTGAGGTTGGGCCACAAGCTGGGACTCCCGTGGCCGGGGGCTGTGGGAGCTCCTCCCGAGGCTGGGTTGTGCTTGAAAGAGGAGGCGTAGCTGACAGCTTGAAGAGCCGCTCTTCGGAGACACCGGGCTCTTGCGGTTGCCGCTTGGAGGCTCTCTTGGCAATGTCGTCGGCTTCCTTGTTGGTGCCCCGGGACACATGCTGCAGCTCCAGGCCTGAGAACTGCTTCTCCATCTTCCGCACCTCCGCAGGTAGGCCTCCATGTGCTCGTCCTTCGGCTCGTACACTTTGTTGGAGAAGTTGACGAGGAGCTGTGAGTCGCCCTTGACGGTAAGGTGTCTCACCCCCAAAGTTGTCGCGGCCTCCAGGCCAGCTATGAGGCCCTCGTACTCTGTGATATTGTTGGAGACCTTCTCGCCGTGCTGGAAGCAGAGTTGTACAGCGTAATAAAGCTTGTCCTGAGTGGGCGAGATGAGCACCGCTCCAGCCCCCGTACCCTGGTTCGCGAAGGCGCCGTCGAAGTACATGACCCAGCCGTCTGGTGCTTCACTCCCTGGGGAGGTGGACCGGTCTTCTCCTTCCACAAGAGCCGGGGCATCGGTCCATTCTGCCACAAAATCGGCGAGCGCGGCTCCCTTGATGACCCTGGTGGTGCTGAACTCCAGCTGGAATGCTCGCAGCTCGATGTTCCATTCAGCGACCCTTCCGGCTGAGTTCGGGCTCCTGAGTACCCTCTCCAATGGGTAAGATGAGACGACCTTGATGGGATGGCCCTGGAAGTAGTGTCGCAGCTTGCGCGAGGCCACCAAGAGTGCGAGCAGGAGATTTTGCGGCATGGGGTAGCGTGCCCTTGCGTCCCGCAGTACGGTGCTGACGAAGTACACCGGGTGCTTGATGAGGGCTGGCACACTATTGAGGCTCGGGTCTTGCAGAGATTGTGGCGTATCCTGGGGCGGAGGACTTCCTGAGACTTGGCCGTCCTCAGGAGGTTTCGTGATGTTGCCCTGCCGAGCTTGATCTTCCGCCGCTGGTGGCTCTGGTGTGCCTTCTTTGCCTTGCGCTGCATCAACTCTAGCTTGGTGCAGGACTTCCTTATCTTGGCGCTCTTCCCGGACCGCCACCAACGCCGTGCTGGCGGAGTACGGGGTGGCGGCAAGGTAGAGTACCAGAGGCTCGAGAGGCCGTGCCGCCACCATCACCGGGGGGCTAGTGAGGTATTTCTTGAGTTCTTGGAAGGCCCGGTCGGCCTCCGGGGTCCAGTCGAAGGGGCCCTTCTTCTTCATGAGCTTAAAGAAGGTAAGGCGCCCTCGCCTAGCTTGGAGATGAAACGTCCTAATGCGGTCACCCGCCCCACTAGCTTCTGCATCTCCTTGAGGGTCTGTGGTGGGCTCATGTCTTCGATGGCCTTAATCTTCTCTGGGTTCGCCTCAATCCCTCTGTGGGATACGAGGAACCCTAGTAGCTTGTCGGAGGGGATGCTGAACACTCACTTCTCCGGTTTAAGCCTCAGGTTCACCCGGCGCAAGCTTTCAAAGGTCTCCTCGAAGTCTTGAATCAATGTCCTTGCCTCACGAGATTTAACTACTATGTCATCGACGTAGGCCTCTATGTTCCTCCCGAGCTGCCTCCCCAAGGCGATGTGCATCAGCTGCTGAAAGGTTGCGCCCGCGTTGTGGAGGCCGAAAGGCATGCAGGTGTAGCAATACACCCCACATGGCGTCAGGAAGGCTGTCTTCTCCACATCCTCCACTACCATCTTGATCTGGTGGTATCCAAAGAACGCATCCAAGAAACATAGCAAATCACACTCGGCGGTGGAATCGACGATCTGATCAATGCGCGGGAGGGGGAACGGATCTTGGGGGCAGGCTTTGTTGAGGTTGGTGAAGTCAACGCACATCCGTTCCTTCCCCTTTCTTGGCACTCTACGACGGGTTCGCCAGACCAATCGGTGTCGAACCTCTCGAATGGTGCCACCGCCTCTAGCTTGCGTGTCTCTTGGGCGATGAAGGCACGCTTCTCGGCGGATGCCGCCGCCGCCCGGCTGCTTCACAGGCGCATGTTGGGGCACACCCTTAGATGGTGCTGGATCACCTCTCTCGGGACCTCTACCAGCTGATTGGGCTCCCATGCGAATATCTCCTTGTTCACGCGTAAGAACCTCACCAAAGCCTCTTTCCTGTCCTGGGTCAAGACTAGTTCCTATGATAAAGGTGGCTCATGAAGACCCATCCTCGTCAGCCGGCACC
The DNA here is from genome assembly GCA_021605205.1 of Aegilops longissima. Lineage (NCBI taxonomy): Eukaryota > Viridiplantae > Streptophyta > Magnoliopsida > Poales > Poaceae > Aegilops > Aegilops longissima. The sequence continues at coordinate 61,524 of JAHIAM010000289.1, forward strand.
TGCTTGGTCTCCGCCCTGTCTTGGGTGAACAACTGCTTTTTTTGGCGGGCGTGGTTTCCATGGCCTCGGGCGCACTAAGCGGCTGGCTGGCTCTTGTTCTTGTTGGTCTTGAAGGCGAGCCTGGCGACGCCTTTGCCTCCTTAGTGTCCCCCTTGATGGTGAGGGCGCCCTTGCTCTGGCATCTTCATGAGGTTGTAGGCGGGTGAGTTGCCGCCATGAAGCTCGAGCAAGAGCCGGGCACCAGTATGGCATTGTACGGGAGACAGATGCGGGCGATGTCGAAGTCCACCAGCTCAGTGCGGTAATTGTCGTGCGTGCCGAAGGCGACGGGGAGGCGGATCTGCCCTAGAGAGTAGGCAGCTCCGCCGCCAACTCCCGAAAAAGGCTTGCTGAGGTTGAGCCTCTCGGGCGGCACATGGAGGAGGTTGAAGGCTTCTACGGAGAGCAAGTTGAGGCCGGCACCGCCATCGATGAGGGTCTTGGTGACGGCCACATTACAAATGGTAGGTGTACAGAGCATTGGGAGTGCGCCGGAGCCGGCGGTGGAACCAGGGTGGTCTTCCGAGTTGAAGGTGAGGTCGGCCTCGTGCCAACCCAACAGAGCCCCGGCGCAGGAGGCTGCTCAATCAGCGGAGAAAGGCTTGACGTGGCGATCTGAAGGCGGCGCTTGGGAGCCACCCAGCAGTACGGCGACTGCGTGGTGCGCCGGCGCCGCGTAGCACGCGGCGAAGAGGTTGCGGAGTTCTTCCTAGGACGCCACCGTGGATCCTGGGAGGTTGAGTAGCCAGACGCTTGGCTCGCCGGCGAGGGCCATGGGGAACCAGTTGGCCATGATCTTGTCGTCGCCTTCGGCTTCGAGGACGGCCTCCTCATACGCCAGCAAAGATGCCGCCGGATCTGCCGCGCCGTCGTAACGCGGAGGCATCTCTCGGCGAACGGTGCCATCGCACCGGCCTGTGGCGGAGCGTGGCTCGTATCGAACTCCCGGCTGCGGTGTCGGTCGCAGAGGCGGATGGCAGCGCTCCTGCCATGGGGGCGAAGCGTGGCGGCATAGGGCGCAGATTGGTGGAGAGGAGCTCCGACGCACCCCTACCTGGTGCGCCAAATGTCGGATGTGGGGTTCCGGCAAACCCTTAAGGTTCGAACACTAGGGTGCGCGCGAAGTCTTTCCCTCCTACCGATCTATGCTCTAGCTCACTAAGATCTTGCGGACGAACTCGACGAACTCACAACACAGAGAGAGACACGAGGTTTATACTGGTTCGGGCCACCGTTGTGGTGTAATACCCTACTCCAGTGTGGTGGTGGATGGATTGCCTCTTGGGCTGATGATGAACAGTACAAGGGAAGAACAACCGCCTGAGGTTGAGGTGTTCTTGTGCGAGTGTTGGCTTCTTGCTCTGTTCGAGTTGGATCAAGCTAAGATGAGATGCCTCTACTGTGGTGGCTAGCTCTATTTATATAGGCCCTGGTCCTCTTCCCAATTGTTGAGCGGGTAGGGAGCCAACAACGGCGGGCAATTTTGAAGGGGGACAGCTAGTACATGCTATCCTGACAAAAGTGGTCTTCGCCTGCGAAAAGCCCTGGGGTGACGCCGTCTTGGGTTCCATGATGACCTCCGCCTTGCCGTCCTCCTAGTCTTGGTCTTGTTGCACCAATATGGCAACCTTTGCATGATGCCTCGGTACTCCTTATCTGCGCTTGCCTCCTTAGCACCAAACAAGAAATGTGGACCCTGTGCGCACTGGCGCCTGCCTGGTACCCGCCTGGCACCTTTCGTCATGGCTTACGTCACGAGCGCCTCGTGAGGTTTGCCCCGCCTTGATATCTCCGCTCCTCGTGAGCCTGCCTGGCTAGGCTACTCCAGAGGAAGTCTTGCATCGTCCGCCTCGCGAGGTTTGGACGCTCGCGAAGGTCTTGGATGCCTTGTTGACAAAGATGGGTCGTACGGCCCGCTGCCTAGCCACGCTGTGGGCCGCAGGCAGGCAAGTCTGGGGACCTCCGTTCCCAGAACGCCGACACTTTCCGATAATTTGGCGCGTGTGTGGTTGTTCACTTAGAGGAGGGTAGTGTACTGCACATGAACGACGGGAGTGCGACCAAAACGTGTGGATCGTTAGTTGATCGTAGTTTTCTTCATTGGTACGTTAAATAAAGAGTTTCGTTTCGTACACAATTTAAAATGATTGTTATGGAGAGAAAGAGAAAACCACTCCACTATCTCTACTCTTATAAAAAACAGAGTTGGTGATGATGGTGTGTATGCCATCCTACAATATAGGCCATCCAATCTGTATCTGACGGATAGGAAGGAACCTATGACAATTTTGCAAAAAGATAGCCGCACCTCTGTCCACATTTGCAGATAATGCTTTCCCTCTTCATCCTTATCTCCCACAAGATAAACTACTCATATAAATGCATCTTGATGTTCCATGCAACGCACGTGCCTCTTTCTAGTATTACTACTATATACGAGTATTATATAAGTTGGAGCCTAAGCGCTTGTTCGCTAGGGTTTGCACTCTTCACACTCTCACATACATATATATATATATATATATATATATATATATATATATATATATATATATATATATATATATATATATATATATATATATATAGACACACACACACACATAAACACTATACGATCACGAGATCGAATAATATTAAATCACAACATGAACTTACGAGTAATGCTTTGACCTTCCCAGTACTAGGTTGAACTTCAACTAAAAAGTGTACAAATGGGGCTTGCAATATACCGTTGGAAAGCTATGGACACCAATATCATGATCCAAGTTAAATTTTGGCAAAATTTAAGCGGTTTAAGAGCAGTTTTGAAAACCGTTTTTACCTCACACAAAAAACGTGAATCGTATTTTCGATTGCATTTCTAAACTGTTTATCAGAATGAGGTAAATAATATAGCGTTGGAAAGCTGCTGCAAAACCGCTCCTTCGCCATGTTGAAAGTTTTCTCTAATTCCCTGTGGATAAAGAGTAATTTGAAAATCGTAAAATTTTGCAAACCGAATAGCCGAGTTCGTATTTTCAATGTAATTTCTAAACGGCAAATCCATTTGAGGCAAATGATATGGCATTGGAAAGCTTGTGAAAATGCGCTACTTTTTCATGTTAAAAGCTTTTTTTTAATTTGGAAGGGTTTAAAAGTAATTCAGAAAACGGTACAAGTTACACCAAGTTCGTATTTTCGAGATAAAGTTTTTACCATACGTCCGAATGCAACAAATGATATGGCATCGGAAAGCTTGAGCAAATGCGAAACTTTTTTATATATATTGTTTCTCCTAATTCCTTACAGTTTTAAGTTAAATTGGCAAATGAATAAAAACGTATTTTTGGCATAATTTCTACATACTTTATCGGAATGGGGCAAATAATATACCGCTGAAAAGCTACGGAAAATGCGAAACTTTTTCATGTTGATGGTTTTCTCTGATTCCTAGCCGTTTTCAAGTAATTGCGAAAATGGCGAGATCATTCGATTCGCCTTTATCGCTGACCGATTCTTGAAAATACACGCTTGAAGAACCTGAACTTCTCGGCACGTGTACTTGAACTTCACTCTGTTTTTCACGTGCTTTTTTTTGCTCGTGTATCTCTATCCACAGCTCCTAGCTCTCCATCAACTCACCGGAATTGAGCAAGAGATATACCGATGGAAAGCTGATGTAATAACGCAACTTTCCCGTGTTGATCATTTTTTCATACTCGCAATGACTTTAAAAGTTTTTCATCTAAAATTCATTCAGCGTAGTAGTTGAACTTCATGTTGTTTTCACGTTGAACTTCTGTGACATATTTTTTGTTTGTACACGCGCTTGAACTTCCCTATGTACGAACCCGACCTTCGGGCTATCTTTGTAATCGTGGCTTCCCCCGCGAATTATTCTGGTTAGTAGTGTTCTATATGATGTTAGTGTAATCTAGAAACGTGTTTTAGAACCTAAATACACGTTTTAAATAGGAATCTCACTTTCATTGGCGGATTTTGCTCTCGGTCGTGAAGAAATTGCGTTTTTGCAATTTCTTTGCTGAGTTGTTCGACACAATACTTCCCCTAGTGCTAGGTTGAACTTCATCAACATTGCCCAAATGGGGCTTGCGATTTACCGTTGGAAAGCTATGGACACCAGTATCATGAACCAACTTAAAATTTTGGCAAAATGTAAGTGGTTTAAGAGCAGTTTTGAAAACCGTTTTTTCTTCATACAAAAAACGTGAATCGTATTTTCGATCGCATTTCTAAACCGTTTATCGGAATGAGGCAAATAATATGGCGTTGGAAAGCTGCTATAAAACCGCTCCTTTCCCATGCTGAAAGTTTTTTCTAATTCCCTATTGTTAAAGAGTAATGTGGAAAATCGTAAAATTTCGCAAACTGAACAACCGAGTGCGTATTTTCATTGCCATTTCTAAACACCTAATCCAATTGAGACAAATGATATGGCGTTGGAAAGCTTATGAAAATGCGCTAATTTTTCATGTTGAAAGTTTTTTTCTAATTTAGAATGGTTTGAAAGAAATTTAGAAAACAATACATGTTCTAGCGAATTTGTATTTTCGAGCTAATGTTTTGACCCTATGTCCAAATGCAGCAAATGATATGGAGTTGGAAAGCTTGAGAAAATGCGAAACTTTTTTGTATCTATTATTTCTCCATATTCTTTATGGTTTTAAGTCAGTTTCGAAAATGGTGAAAAATGTATTTTCGCCGTATTTTGTACAAACTTTATCGGCATGGCGCAAATAATATACTGTTGAAAAGCTACGGAAAATGGGAAACTTTTTCATGTTGACAACTTTCTGTGATTCCCAACCGTTTTTAGTAATTTCAAAAACGGCAAGAACATTCGTTCTGCCTTTATCGCGAAACAGATTCGTCAAAATGCATCGCGTGAAGTACCTGAACTTCTCGGTATGAAACCTTGAACTTCACTCTGTTTTTCACATGCTTTTTTTGCCCGTGGCTCTCCATCCACGCACCGGAATACTCACCGGAATTAAGCAAGTGATATACCGATGGAAAAGCTGCTATAAACACGCAACTTTTCCGTGTTGATCATTTTTTCATACTCGCGACAGTTTTAAAAGTTTTTCTTGTGAAATTCATTCAGTGTAGTAGTTGAACTTACTGCTGTTTTCACGTTGGACTTCTGTGACGTATTTTCGCTTGTAATTTTCCCATCCATTTTCGTTAGTGTTACACAAATGATATTCTTTTTGTACAAACCTCTCTCACAATATTTTTTTAACTTTCTCCGACCGAGGACTTGAACTTACACAAATGATATTCCTGTCGTTTTGAAGTAAATTAGAAAACGACGAGATCATGATTTCTGCCTTCATCGTGAATGGAAATGCATTGCGTGAAGTAGTTGAACTTCTCGGGCATGTCTGTTTGAACTTTACTCTAATTTTTGACGTGCTGTTTTTTGACGTGTTGTTTTTTGCACTACGTGAAGTAGTTGAACTTCTTGGGCATGTCTGTTTGAACTTCACTTTGTTTCACTTTATTGTATTTTTAAATGAAATACACACCACGTAGTACGTGAACTTCCGGCTGTTATCACTTTGAACTTCTCTCTGGTTTGAGAGAGTTACTTTAAAACACAAAAAACAACATATTTTTTTATGTATTTTGGACATCTAAATACACGGTGAACCTCTCTCACAAGAATTTTTGAACTTTCCCTCGCCGAGCACTTGAACTTCTAGCAACCATTTTTACGTATATGAGATTGTTTTCAAAAGTGCAAAAAATGGTGTTGTGCTTTTTATTTTTTGAAAAGGTAAATCCTAGGTTTTAATAAACTCCAAACTTCTGTGTTATTTCAATTTGAACTTCACCTTTTTATATTTTGAGTAAAGAATTGTATTCAATTTTTATACGGAAAAAATCGAACATGGAAATACAAGATGAGCCTCTCTCGTAAGAATTTTTGAACTTCCCCGGACAGAGCAGTTGAACTTCTTTCAACAAACCATTTAAGCTTTTAATTTTCTATACTTTTATTCTCATTTGAAATGCATTCCTTGCAGTAGTTGAACTTCTCGTTGTTTTCACCTTGAACTTCTGTCACGTATTTTTTGTTCAACCTCTCCCACACAAGAATTTTTGAACTTTCTCAGGTTGAGCGCTTGAACTTCTAGCAATAAAACTTTATGCTTTCCATTTTCATTCTTTTTTAATACAAAATGCACACCGTGTAGTATGTGAACTTCTGGGACTTATCAATCTGAACTTCTCTCAGTTACATGAAAATATCTGAGTTTTTTATGAATATTAATCTGAATTTCTTAATCCTTTTTTTATGAATTTTGAAGACCTCTATTTTTAAAAGTTGAACTTCTTGTTTTTTATTTTGAAGTTCTTGTTTCCATTCTTTAATAACGAGGAAAATCTGAGTTTTCTATAATCATCGAACTTCTCCGTCTTTTTAATATGGACTTCCTGGTTTTTTTCTTAATCTTTTTTATGAAATTTTGAAGCGCTCTATTTTTAAAAGTTGAACTTCTTGTTATTTCATTTTGAACTTCTTGTTTCCGTTCTTTATCTGAGGAAAATCTGAGTTTTTATAATCATTGGGTTTCATTCTTTATTAATGAGGAAAATCTGAGTTTTTATATAGGTTGAGCGACTTTGTTTTTCAATTTGAATTTCATGTTTTATTCTTTAGTAATGAGAAAAATTTGAATTTTTTTATAAACATTGAATTGCTCCATCTTTTAATTTGTTCTTCTTGTTTTATTTCCATTAATGGCAAAAATCCAAGTTTTGTTAGAAACAAGAAACATTGGACCATTCCCTTATTTTAATTTGACCTTCTAGGTTTCTTTAGAAACGGGGATCATCCTTTTCATAACTTCAAATTTAAAACAGGAAAAGTCCCATTTTTAGAAGCGAGGGAGATCAGGGGACTTGAACGGCCTGGATTCACCAATTTGAACTTCAAGAAAAATTGAAAAATAATTATTTACTCGGTTTGTTGCAAACGAGGGATATTTGGACGTACATCTAGTTATTTTTTCATAAGCCAAGTATAGAAACAACGGATCAAGAAAAAAAACTTATTTTTAGTTATTCTCTTGGCTTGTTGCCATACCAACAAAGACATGTTGTATCTCTCATTTCTCACCACACTCTAAACTAAAAAAACCGTAGAAAAACAGAGAAAAAGGAATATAACATCCAAAACATATTTTTAGTTTTTATTATTGCTAGGAGTATTTTAATAAACATCCAATTGTTGTGGTATTAAAACCTGAAAGTTTTATTTTACTTTTTGGAAACATATTTTTATTTTTTTTAATAAACTTCAGACTTCTCTATTTTCAAAATATGAACTTAATGAATTTTGTGTATGTTCACCTCTTTATTTTTTATTCCCAATGTGTTCGTTTTGCCCTAAGCTTGAACTATCCGCGCCAGAGAATATGAGCTTCGCATCAACCTTGTTTGTCTTCAAGAAATGCTCCCTTGTTTTTTTGCTTTTAATATCAAACTTCTATGCTCTATTTTTTCGTAACAGTTTCATGAAGGAGAAGGAAAGCAGAAACATAATGTGTGTCAGAGAGCAACTAGTTTGGGAGACCAACCAATACGCGATACATTTCTTTACTATAAAGAGCAGAGAACAAGTTTTTTCATGTCTTTCCAATTTGAACCTCACTAAAACAGTTTCTATTCAATGTATTTTTTTAGTGTTTCCGTATTGGTTGAACTTGCTGCTTCCTTAAAATTGAACTTCCTAATTTTTTACTACATGAACACAAAAAACTGACACTATAAAACCAATATGGAAAATAAACTTCTTGAAGCCGCATCGTTGAACGGCTCGAGACGGCGGTATCGAACTTTCTAGGCGACACAATGTGATCGCATACTATTTAGAAATGTATAAGCTCATCAACAAGGATCTGATTTGAATACAAATGATAGATTGTCATGTATAGTCAAAGAAAACACGAAAGAAAAAAAAAACTACTGAATATATTCACTTTTTTGTCTCTGCATTTTACATTATATTTGGTTATAGCAATTATCAAATCGTGCACTTTTCTTGGGGTCTAGTTGTGCCAAATGGGAAGTTGAGAGAAATATGCCGTTGTCATTCTTCTCCGACAGATGAAAGATTAAAACTCCGACGTCGTTGCATTTGGAGATAAACTTGGAAGAAAACCGACTTGTCAAAGCTGAAACATATGGACCAAAACACCTATTTTTTGCACTGCGGTATAGCTGAACTTGGACATCAAAATCACTTAGACATGGCGAGGCAAGCTCTCGGTGGTGGAGAGTGGCCGTGGCCGAGGTCGTTGGAGAGGTATAGCTGAATTTCCTCGGCTGACGTAAGTGAACCGTGCCTTCTTCGCAAAACCAAAATTTGAACACACATATAAGAAGAAAATAGATATATGAACTAGCACGAAATTGTGGCGGGGCATATTTTGCTGAACTTTTATGCAAAAACTCTGTTTTTCACCCCTTGTTCTCCGTGAACTTCAATTTCAGACAAGAACTTGGTTGATGGAACCAATGAATCCATATGTCGGGAGACCTTGCCGATGGAAACTGCAGCGTTGGACATCAGAATCATCCTCGAGAAAAGCGGTCTCGCCGTGCGAGGGGTTGGGGCGACAACATCGGCGAGGATCGAGAGCTTGAAGAACAAAACGACGATAGAAGGGTACTTGACAATTCCGAGGCGGCGGTAGGGGTACTTGATGCGTATCCGTGTAGTCATACTGCTGTCGGAGAGGAACTTGGTCTTGCAAGCAGGTACTTGACGGTGCGGTACTTGGCAAATCCATCCGAGACTAGGTGGCACTTGGCGTTGAGGTTCATCTGAAGCGGAAGGACGAACAACCTAAGCGAACAGATCGCCCTTGAGCTTATGCAGGAGTGGCGCCGATCTGGATGGGCTTCGCTTCCTTAGTGAGAAGCAGGGCGAGTGGAGCCGAGGCTAGCCCGGTCGGACCGTGGGCGACGGCGCCGAGAAAGAAGCGGCAGGGGAACAGCGAGTCGGCGAGCAAAAGCGCGATGCTTAAGCTCGCGGAGCGATGGCCGGGCGCATGGGAAGGAGAGGCGGCGCTGGAATCGACGCAGGAAGAGGTGGGCCCAACACAAGCCGAGGCGAGAGGAAGGACGGCGAGCAGCGAGAGGAGCATGTCGTAGAGAGAAGATGCGGGGGCGCGAGGACAAGACGACGACCGAGCGGGTGTGGCGAAGATGGCCGGAGCTCGGGCACGAGCTCCCCAGGCTGCGGGCACGCAGCAAGCTTCTCCCGACGGCGCCATGAAGGAGGAACGACGATGGAGAGCTTCGGCTTGGAGGCGAAGCACGAACATCGATGGCGATAGGGAGGTGCGGCCATAGGGGGACGGGAAAAGCAGCGGCGGCGGTGGTGGGCGTGGCGGCCGCAAGATCCAGCGGCGCACGTGGGGGGTTCCGGGGGCGCGTGGCGGCAAGTGGATCCGGTTAGAAGCGCGCCGATGAGGTCTCGGGGATGGGCGCCCGGCGGGGTCTCTGGGATGGGGCGGCGGCGGAGGTCTCGGGAGGAGGCGGCGGCGTGGGGATCGGGGAGTGGCTCGGCGGGGGATCCGGGATGCGGCGGTTGCGGGTGGAGGCGGGAGTGGGGAGAAGAGCTTTTTTTCCTGTTTTATCACGTGGGTTGCCGCAACGGTTCGGGAGGATCTCCTCGCGCCCTATACAGTGATCTCCGTGATCAGAATAACTATTCTGATTCTGGGATCAGAATAGTGCTACTATATATGCACACGGTATATTCTGCTGATATTAGCAGAATAATTATTCTGCACACCATTTCCGCGCTGCACGCTGAACGCAAGTGCAAGTCATTTTTTGAACCAAGTGTGCTGCAGTACTCATACGAGTGAACTTTTCGTCGGAAAAAACTGCACGCGTTATTTTTTCGGTACTGTTTTCGCTCTAATTTTTAACTATTTATCGGAATGAGGCGCGTAATATACCGTTGAAAAGCTATGGATTAGGCACAACTTCAACATGTTGAACACTTTTCGAGATTCCACACGGTTTAAGAGCAGTTTTGAAAAAGGTGCGGTGAATGACGAGTGGCAGCGAGCGTTTTTTCGCGTTTTTTTCTTCTAAATCGTTTATAGGAATGAAGCAAATGACATGCTGTTGAATAGATATCATCGAGGCGCATCTTTTCCATATATAAATCTTTCTCTAATTTGTTACGGTTTAGGAGCAGTTTCAAATTTACTAAATCACGGAATTCTGTTTTTCAAGTTTTAAAATTTTTGGTACTGTTTTCGCTCTAGTTTTTGAACCGTTTGTCGAAACGAGGCGTGTGATACGCCGTTGGAAAGCTACGAACGAGGCACAACTTTATTATGTTGAAATATTTTTGAGATTCCTTATGGTTTTTAGTTAATTTTGAAAATCGTACGGCTGACGACGAGACGCAGCGGCCGTTTTTTGTGAAATTTTCATAAACCGTTGGTTGAAATGATTCAAATTATACGCCGTTGGAAATATATCGACGAGGCGCAACTTTTTTATGTAGAACACTTCTACTAATTCCTTATGGTTTAAGAGCAGTTTCGTTTTTACAAAAATGCGGACACTCTGTTTTTTGCGACATCCAAATCGTGTGTGCCTTTGCATCGATAAGTAGTGCCTTCGCTTGAATGAAAACCGCACTACATCGATAGACTGAAAATTGTCATGCATACTGACGACGGCGAAGTCGCTTTGCTTGATGATCGCACCGCTTCGAGACCGAAACGCGCGCATCAAAACGGAGCGAAAATCATAGTGTGTGTACGCGACAACGAAGTGCGCTGCATCAGATAAATCAGTGCACTGCTTCAGATCGAAAATGCACTCCACCAAACAAAATGAAAATCATCGTGTGTACGCAACAACGAAGTGCACTGCAACTCCTAATGCAATTTTACTTTCGTGTGCCCTCCAATAAGGGAACCACAACTTTTTTAACAATGAACTACAGTAATTTTGAAAAATGTACTTCTTGGTTCACCGAAAGCGACCGCTTTTACAAAGATACAAAGAAACGATTTTACAAACTGAGTAATCCACACAAATAGTCCCTTTTTATGTCTCCACATTACAATCACACACAAAGTACAACCCAACTTTATTTTTTTGTTTCGCATCACCAAGTGCACCCCAAAATAGTTTTATGGCGAACTTCGTGAGAGAACAAAGTGAGCTTCAAACCAGACATAGACATTGCTTTTTTTTACGCAGCTACATAGCAAAATTACCATCCATTCTTACAACAAAATGCACTAGGCAGTGCCCTTTTTCTCTCCTCGTTTCTCATAAACAACAAAATGAACTTCAAATGAACGTCGATGTTCTCTTCTTTTTCTTACTGGACGCACTTCTTTCTTAAGTAAACTAAACTGCACATTGACGCAAACAAAACGCCAATGAACCACAAAGCGAACCTCTTCTTTTGAGTAAACTGCATAAGACGCAAACTAAATCCAACACAAAACACGTGTGGCCTGCACCGCGGCAGTCGGTCGCTCTGGCCACAAAAATCGCCAAGGGAGATACCCGTGCTCTCATCGCCGGCGAGGGGAAGGAGGAGCTCGGGTGCTGCTCCACTACCACGGCGATGTCCGTGCAGGTTGACAGGGCAGAAATCGCCAAGGATCTGCAGCTCGTCGCCAGGGAGGTGTTTTTTCCCGGAATCTAGTGATGGTTACCCTGCCGCCGAACCGCACTGCACACACGGCCGTCAGAGGACAGTGGCGCCCACCCAAACCGAACTGCAGTGCATCAGCGGGGTGGAATCTCACTGCTGCGGACATGCGTGGTGGACACGGACTTGGCCATTGACCTCGCCGTCGATGGCAGTGAAAGGCGCACGGCCTGGATAGGATGGAAGGGAGGTGAGGGGTGGCGCGATGGCCATGGCTCGGCAGATCCCGTGAACACCCGACGAAACTGGGGAGGGGTGGAGCACAGGCGAGCCCGGAGAGGTGGTGGCGCGTGCTGTGGGAGGTGGTGGCCTGGCAGATCCTTTGCTGGCGCGGTGAGGAGTAGGGGCACGGCGGGCGAGAGGCTGGGGCAGTGCCGATTTGCTTGCTTTGGGCGGGCCGTTGCTCGGGATGGTGGTGGATCCGCCCTGGTGACGCGGATCTGGACGCAATAAGGCGGATGCGGCTGCCGGCGACATGGGAGGTGAGGTGGAGGGATGTGCCGTGGGAAGCAGCAGCGGGGACACGAAGCTTGGGAGGTGGCGGGGTCATCGGCGCTGGGGGCGTGCTACAAGCACTCACGCCTTTGGGACTGCGTCGTCGAGGGTGTCTTTGCGGTTGGCGCTGACCCTCGCCGGCAAGTGGCGCTACTGACTTGGCGGATCTCACCGAACGTCTTGGCGGTGGTGTCGCCGTGGCCCGTAGGGCTTGGATCCATCGACAGGAGAGTCGCCCGGCATGGGGAGGCGTGGGTGCATCGGGGGGGATCCGCGCCGCGTGGGGCAGTTTGCCGGCCAGGGTCGCGATGCGCGGTGGCAGTTGGCCTGTCTAAGGATGTGGTCGAGGTTGGTCATGGGGTGGTGAGGGAGGAGTGGCAGGGGTTGGTGGATCAGGCCACGAGGTGGCCGGGAGGAAGGTGGAGGGGATCGGGGAAGGAAGAAGGTGGGGAGGGGAGAATGCGGTCCTGGGAAGAGGTGGGTGGGGTGGGCCGGTGGGAAGAGATGGGATCGGGGAAGGAAGAAGGTGGGTTCAGTGGGCTAGACGGGGTGTTAGAAGAATAAGGTTTTTGGTGTGCAGAATAAGGTCTTAAGGGGTGTTATCATAATAGACCCACCTATATATATATATATATATATATATATATATATATATAGGACAAATGTTTCCTACAAGCGTTGGTAGTTACCACCACTTGCGTTTTGTATGTTGTATGTAGTATCTGTCGGAACCAGAGTATGTACGTGTAGTATGTAGTATATAATAATGATTAGGTAGTATATATACTAATTTTTAGGTAGTATATATCATTTTTGAGTATGCTCATTTTTACGTATAAATATATGCGTATTTTACAAATATAACAAAATTATGGGCTCACATGCAATTTTTCATGTAACTTGCTTTGAAATATCTTAGATATAGTATATGAACATATTTAAAATAATAAAATAGTATATATAGTACCACATGGTAGTATATGAGACATGTGGGGTAACTACCACGGGTGGTAGGATGGATTTTCCTATATATATATATATATATATATATATATATATATATATATATATATATATATATATATATATATATATATATATATATATATACTATTATGATAACACCCTTAAGAGTCTTATTCTACACATCCCCACCTTATTCTGCTAACACCTATCGAACCAACGAACCAAACTAAAGAAACTGCACACTCACCCGGTCAAACCCCACCCACGCAACCCCACCTCCCACCTTCTTCCTCCTGTGACCACCCAACCACCCCGAACACCCCCCACGCCCACCGCCCACCCCCGACCCGCCCCACCTCCCTCCACCTTCCACTCGTCCTGCCCTTCCCACGCCGAACTACCACTCCCCGCCGCAGCCTTCCTCCCCCCGCCGGCGAGCCGCGCTGGTCCTCGCGCCCCTGGGACACCTTCCAGCATGAGCCGCCGTTGGATCCATGCTGCGGTCTCCTCCCACCACCGGATCCAGGCTGCGGTCTCCTCCCACCACCGGATCCAGGCCACGGTGACGCCCTCGCAACGCCCAGTCGCCGAATTCGCCGCGGCCACCTTCCCTTCGCCTCCATCGACCACTCTACCTTTTCCTCCTTTCTTCTACTCCGTCGGTGAAGAATCAGAATCACGACAACCAAGGTGCTCCTCCTGGCTCATCCCCCTGCAGCGCCATGGTCCTACCTAGCCGGCAACAAAACTTTGCTGCTTCCAAATCCCCGCGTCCCTGTCGTCGTGCCCCACGGCACACCCACCGTCTCCCGCAGCCGGGGGCCACCGCGACGCCCCATCCCACACCTCCCCCCCCCCGCACCACCAGCTAACAGCACCGCGTAGGGCCATGGCTCGCCGCCCAACTAACTACCTCTAGCGGCCAAGACCCGGAGCCGCGACCGCCTGGATCCGGCCTCGCCTCCTCCACACGAGCCCCCACCTCCCTCCTAGCCCCCCTTGCCTTCCTCCTCATCCGGCGGGCCGATTAGCACCGGATCCTGCCGACGCTAACGAAGATGGACGCCTCCAACCACCAAGGCCTGGATCTGTGGCTCTCTCTGGTCGCTGGCTACTGCCTAAATCCAGCCCAGGCCGCTCGCGCTACTGCCACAATGGTCGCGCCGGCAATGTCCATGGCGTCGAACGCTGCTGCCGTCCTGCTTCTCACGGTTCCGCAGCCACTTTCGTCGTGCTCCGACTCTCACCGGCGTCCACCGGGATCGACCTCCTGACTTAGCCGTGCGGTTAAGCAGCAAGGGAGGTTCGCTGGCTTCCGTCGTGCAGTTTGCCGCGCCTCCCCATCGCTAGTCACGCAACCTCTGCCGCCGCAGTGGAGCTGCGCCACCACCGTGGCCGTGCCCATCCGCGAGGACGCCGAGGCCAGTGCGACCAGGGCCTAGAGCTCGCCTCTTCCCCCGCGACGGGCTCCGACGGCTCCTTGTCCTGCACCCTCCTCCACCTTTCTCTGGCGCTCGCAGGACATAGTCGATGGATGCGGCGCCTCGAGTGGTTGCTGCCGGCGGCGAATGCAGCCTCGTGCCCCCGCGCGATCAGATCCCATCCCCACCACCTACGGCCACCATCTGTGGTACTGCATCTGCGTCCACGACTCTCTCCCTCTTCCGCCGCAGATTTGGCCAGCGAGCGGCGCCACCGAGGTCAGCGGCTTCGTCGATGGTGGTGCTCTCTCACGCCCTCCGACGACCCCCTGATCCCCTCCCTGAGGTGAACTCTATTGCGATGCAGCTCTGTTAGGGGCCCGATTGCAAATCCTGCAGTTCATTTTGAGGCGTGTTTTTTGCTAGGATCCAGGATGCAGCTCACTTAGAAATCCTTTGGTGGCCCCGAACACTTCCTGCAGCTCTGCCCTGGCATTTCTCTTTTTCTGTATGTGCAATGCAAAAAATTTGGTTGATGTGCAGCCCCTGATGATGGCTCCGGCTCTGTTCTCTCTGCTGTGCACAAGTCCATGGACCCGATTGCTTTTATGCTTTTCATTTTGAGGGCTATTGTATTAAAAAAAAGGGGGCTATTTTGTACAGCTGGGGTGTGCACATGCAGTTCGCCGGCGAGCCGCTACGATTCTTGGCAGACGCAGGCGAGCGATTAAGCTTTTCGTTTGTTTTGTCCTTTGAGGTGGTGGCGGTCGAGGACAGAGGGCCTTTTCTTTTCTACTGCTATTTTTAGTAGAAAAAATGGTGGGTTTTTTTTTGTGTTGTGCAGTTTGCATGTCATGCTGGAGACGTTCATTGCACTGTCGATGGTACTTTGTAATTGAGATGTGCCTATGTAAAATTTCAGTTCCTCGTGGCACCACCAGTATAAATTTCAGCTCAGATGTCCCCTGGATGTGTGGGATGCATCCCCTTATGTTGAAGTTTTTTGCCCTCCAATGTGTGTTTTCACCATTTTTGCATTGTACGTGCAGTGCACATGTGCCGCCCCATATAGTGCACTAGTATTGTTCGTACAGTGCACTAGTCTTGTTCGTTCAGTGCAGAATGTATGCAGATAACTACTCTCGTCTTTGCAGTACAGAACACACGATGGAAAAAATAAAATGAATAACTTCCCAACAGGTCTAATGCGGTTTACTTGACCATTTGATGCAGTGCGGTTTTCCAACTGAAGCAGTGCGGTTGGTCGTCTGATGCTGTTCATCTTGTAAGTGCAAGAAAATTTGTTACGGAAGTGAAAAAAAGTAATGCGGTTCACTTCTTGATAGTGTTGTGGTTCATTTACACCCGATGCAGTGCGTTCCACTCTTCTTCATATATTTAAAAACAACAACAAAAACTCGTCTGATAAAAGAAATTATGCAGCTCGCTTGCCCATCCGATGCAGTGCGATTTTCATTCACAAGCAGTGCGGTCGGCCGTATGATATTTGTTCATCCCGTACGTGCAAAAAAATTGTTACGAAAGCGAAAAAAAGTAATGCGGTTCACTTCTTGATAGTGTTGTGGTTCATTTACACCCGATGTGAAGTGCACTCTACTTTCTCGTTCTTGAAAAAATTACGTTTGAATAGAAGAAACCATGCAGTTCTCTTACCCGTGTGATGCGGTCACGGTTTTTCGTCCGTTCGTGTGAGTTTTGATCGATGAAGTACCCACGTCGATTTGGGTGTCGCGAAAAACAGAGTGTCGCATTTCGGTAAATTTAAAACTGCTCTTAAAACGTAACGAATTAGAGAGAGTGTTCTACATGAAAGAGTTGCGTATCGTTGATATCTTTCCAACGGCGTATCGTTTGAATCATTCCGACCAGCGGTTTGCAAAAATTTCACGAAAAGCGCGGCGCTGCCACTGTAAATCCGCCGCATACGATTTTCAAAATTAACTTAAAACCGTAAGGAATCTCAAAAATATTTTAACATATGAAAGTTGGGCCTCGTTCGTAGCTTTCCAACGGCGTATCACACGCCTCCTTTCGACAAATGTTTCAAAAACTGGAGCGAAAACAGTACCAAATTTTTTAAAAAACTTGAAAAACATAATTCCGCGATTTAGTAAATTTGAAACTGCTCTTAAACCGTAATGAATTGGAGAAAGATTTATATATGAAAAAGATGCGCCTCGACGATATCTATCCAATGACATATCATTTTCTTCATTCCGACAAGAAGTTTAGAAAAAAACGCGAAAAAACACTCGCTGCCACTCGTCATCCGCCGCACTATTTTCAAAACTGCTCTTAAACCGTGTGGAATCTCAAAAAGTGTTCAACATATCGAAGTTGCGCCTAATCCATAGCTTTTCAATGGTATATTACATGCCTCATTCTGATAAACAGTTAAAAAAATAGAGCGAAAACAGTACCAAAAAAATAAGGCGTGCAGTTTTTTCCGACGAGAAGTTCACTCGTCTCTATTGCAGCGCTCGTCGTCAAAATGATGCAGTGCGCTTCTGTTGAGCATGCAGTGCCGAAGTGGTGTGCAGAATAGTTATTCTGCTAATATTAGCAGAATAGACCATCTGTAATATATATAGGACAGGGCTATTTTGTTACTAGTAACAGAAAATTATTCAGTTACCATCCGCCCTATAAGGGCCCGATCCTGTGTTCCCGAGTCAATTCAGGCCACCGAGCTACTCTGAAACCTCCCGAACGCGACGCCCTCAACCCCCTCGCTCACCAGCCCCGCGCACCCACCCCGGCGAGCCCTAGGTCCGGTGACCCCCACCCCCGATGACCCCCATCCTCAGCGCCACCATCCCCGAAGATCCCCATCCCTAGCGCCCCAATACGACAACCCCATCTCCGTGACCCCACCCACCACCGTCGCGCCCCACCCCTGGCGAGCCCAGCTCCTGTGGACCCCACCCGGCGACCCCATCCCAAGACCCCAGCCCGACGCTCCCCATCCCCAAGACCCCCATCCCTAGCGGCCCCAGCCCGACAACCCCATCTTCGGCGACCCCCATCCCCACCCACCACCGTCGCGCCACCGGGCCGGCGCGACTAGTACCGTCGTCAATCCCGCGAACCATCTTCGCTCCCGGGGCGGCTCACCACCTCCTCCCGCCGCGGGCCTCCCTCCGTCCGGCGCCTCGAGCCTCCCTCCTTCTGTCGTTGCCCCCAAGCCCCCGCGATCTCCTAGAGGTGCTCTGCTCGCTGCGCTTGTACTTGAACTCCCCGCTCCTTCATCCCCGCACGGCCGCTCCTCCTGCCATCCTCGCCCACGAGCTCGCTGTGCTGCACATGCGCCAAACAACCTCGTCTCTGGTTTTGACTCCCTGTAACACTTGGTAATACAGAAAATTCTTACAGTGTCAGTTCAACGGAAAAAAACCAGCAGTTCATCAATCTCAAAATTCCCATTTTTGTGCACGCCATGTGTTTGCTAAAATGTCTTAGTGCACTGGACTACTAGTTTTGATGTGTTCATTGTTCATTTGTAGCTCCCTTGTGCTTGCTAATTGCTACAATTTACAATACTTAGCATTTGCAGCACCGATGCATCTTGTTCGTTCTGTGAATGGCTAGAGGGGCAGCTTTAGTTTCCATGTGTTGTACAAAAAGATCCAGGACTGCAGGAGAAGATTTGTAGTTGAAGAAGTAAAATTCGTTGGGTGCGTGTGCAGAAAAAACGTCATTTCAGTTTTGAAAATTCTGTAAGTTTGTTTTGATTCTATAAAATATGTAAGATTCGTGTGTGTGTGTGCTGCTACAAATCTGAACTATTTGTCCAGTCATACTAGTACTGATGCAATCTCCTAGGGAAAGTTTGCAAGTTCGAATTCTAATTTGAATTCAGGACAATTTCTAAAATTTACTTCAATTCAATTCTATCTTCGTTCGAATCATTTTATTATTTTAAGTTTAGTTCAGTGCCGGCTATTTGAAAAGTTTATTCTTTGGTTGGAAAATCTCTTTTGGAGAAGTTAGAGTTTAAATGATTACATGTTGAGATTCTTTTAAAAGGTGGACTAATCATCTAATTATTCTTATCATGGACTCAAAAATACTACTTTGAACCAACTAACAATTGGCCAATTGTATCTGGAAAACATAAAGTAATGGTTGGCTATGCTACTACAAGTACTAACGCTTGTATCCTTATTAAGGGGGTGCCTTTTCACATATTGAACATGGATACCTAAACTAGTCTTTTGATGAGCCTGTACTACTGTCTACATACCACTATCTTTGCCGGGAATGGGATGCCAAAAAACTTATACTCATGTTTTTCTGTTTCTAAAATAGAGATTGTCCATACTGACTGACACCAAGATGCACTTGAAACTTATATAGTTCGGTCAGCTCTTATTGTCGGCATCCGGGGCAGCAGCCAGCCCAGCCTTCCCTCCCGCTCATCAATCCAACTTCTTGCTCTGACGCCGGTCACTCAAAGAGCCGCGTGCATGCCACCCGTGTTTCACCTTCTGATCTGGCTCAACTTTCTCCCTTCTTCAGCATTTTTGGTATGAATTTGATGAATCTTCTTGATACTCTGTTCTTACTCATTTAGAGCTAGTTTCGTTCCTGTATATATGTATCACTTAGTTTTCAGATGGCTCGGTTAGAGTACTTCAAACTCTGAAACTTGCCATGAATATCAGGGGATGGAATGTAAAATGGATGATCGTGTGATGGATTGATGTGCAGGTTCTTTGTGTACTTATTTTTGATAGATTGTAGTACTCTGTAGTGGTATTAAATTGGGAACCTATGGTGCTTTAGTTAGAAGATCGTTGATGCTAGCTTCTTCGAGTTTGTCTACTATTTCAACTTTTGTTTTAATCTACATCTTTTTTGTTTACAGATTGTCGCATGATACTTGTATTGGGTGCTGGAGTTCATGTATTACTGCCAGGTAAGTTCAAAAAATAAACCGTAGCTAGTTCAAATATAAACTCCATAAGGATTTTGGCCAAGCTTCCAGTGTGGTTTACCCTTGAAGGCGTGATGCAGGAAATTCAGTACTACTCCCTCCGTCCAAAAAACCTTGTCCTTTAAATGGATGTATCTAGAACCAAGTTAGTGCAAGATACATCCATTTGAGAAACAAGCTTGGACAAGCTTTTTCGGACGGAGGGAGTACTTCTTAGACCGTTGTTATTTGTTACCAGGAAAAAGTCAAGATGTTCGCGCAACAAAAGTCTAGAAGTTTCGAATCACGAGAACCATAAGTTCAAAAAATTGAAAAACTTTTAAATAAATTCCTGCTGTAGTATATTATTACCTTTGTTCGCAAATTGTTGATGTGGTTTTAGTTCAGTACATAATAACTAAAATTCTTTTCAGAAACTCAATTCTCGTGTGTATATGATGTAGATTGTTCAAGCTCTTCCATTCGATCTATTCTATGGTTGACTCACTAGCATGCCACTCTACAATTGATTTTTTTTGCCCATTGTCATGCCTTGAAGGTGTTTGTTTAAAATGCATAAGCGGTTTGTTATGAGCCCATGGCGATCCACGCACACGGGATTGGGATATACAAGATGGAAGCAAATATATTAACTAGTTCAGCCATGTAGGTAATCACAACAATGTCCATTTTACATTGTATAGAGGCTACATCAGTTCAGTATACAATGAGTTAACTTTGCAAGTACATCAGTTCACCTTGAATAAAATACCGAAGTGCACCGTCAAGATTTCCATCAGTTCGCTTATAAGAAAACAGAAAGTATTTGAATAAAATATTTTGTAAGTATTTGAATAAAATATTTTGTGGGTAAGTACACCAATCATGTTCTTGTAGTTTGGAGGGAAAACATAATAAGTTCTACAGAAATAAATATAGAAGTTCATATTTCAAAAACAAATGAGGTATTTGGGAAGTAAAATGAAGTATTTCAAAGTACACATCTTTTTAGGTTTCGTTGTGAACATGTAATGTTACTGTACATGAACTTGTTGTTCTTTTTACATGAACTTGTGCATGCTAATTGGTGGTTGTTGTGTGTGTGCAGGGACAGTGGACACTACAAATATAGTCCCACACAGCCTCTCAACACCACTTCTTGAACCTTCATGGCCCAGGCCGTTCACTGCCTCCACACAAGGCTGTTCGATGACGCAATGCTCAAGCCGTTCACCCTTGCCACCACAAGTCGTTCACCTCCGCCACACGAGGTCATGCGACGATGCAGCGATCAGGCTATTCACCTCTAC
Source organism: Aegilops longissima (assembly GCA_021605205.1). Lineage (NCBI taxonomy): Eukaryota > Viridiplantae > Streptophyta > Magnoliopsida > Poales > Poaceae > Aegilops > Aegilops longissima. The sequence goes on from JAHIAM010000289.1 coordinate 82,404, forward strand.
CACCGCGAGCCGCTCACCTTTGCCACAGGTGGTCGACGCAGCGCTAAGGATGTTGTGTTCTTTTTCAGTGCATGTTATGTGTGCTTTTCAGTTCACCTACTTGGCGATTCTATGTCCAATTTCCCCTTTGTTTATGTGTTTTCCTGTAGCACAAGAGGTGTTGTGTGTTATGCCTTAATAAGCAACTTCTCAGTATTCTGATGTAGGTCAAAATGGTGAACATTTAAACATCAGCCCAAATTAATAAAACTAAGAAGTTCTACTTTCAGTAAACGGGTGAACCTAGATGCAACAAAGCTCTGCCATTAGCATGGGGATTATCAGTTTCATGTGTATTGTATTCTTCTTGTCCGTTAATGTATTTTCTTGTTTGTCAGGTCGTGTGCAAGATTCTTATCAGTTCATGTCTATGTGTGTTGGTAATCACTACTATTGCTGCTAGCTATCGATCTGACTGTGGTATTACTGTGGCTGCTCTATGTAATCAGCTCCTTTGTTGGGTGAATCTCCTACTGCTTGCTAGCTTTGAAATTGTAAAAACACAACAAGTTCACAAATTAAAAGTTGTAAGTTCAACACGACGTCCCTAATAAGTTTTGGGAGAAAGCTCAAACAAAAAGAGGCCCCATGGAAATTCAAATGGTAAAAGTTCAAGTCGTAGAATGAGAGAAGTCCAGAACATCGTTGAAAAATGTAAGAGTTAAAAAAGAAACACACAAAACATTTTTCTTTTCAAAAAATGTCATTCAGTTCAACGATGTAAAACCATGCAAGCTCGGGGAAGATGATCAGTACGAGTGCCGCCGCGAGCACCGCCTTCAGCACCCGCGCCGCAGCGTCCAACACTCAGAGTAAAAGTTTGGGGACGATAATATCATAAACCGTTGAAAAGTTACAAGGAAAACGATACCGCAAAAACAGAATAAAGTATAATATGTGAAAAACACGCTCAGTACAAAACCATATGGACATCCGTTCAAGTACTTTTTTTAGAACCATTCAAAACTACTGTAAAAAATACCTCAGTACAGACACAGACATATATCAGTACATGTACTCTGTTTTTAGACAGGAAAAAACAACATGATGGGTTTCACCTTATTCAAAATTACTCTTAAACGGCTGCGAAGTATAGAAAACGTTCAACATGACTAAGTTTCACATTTTCAATAGCTATCCAACGGTATATTATTTGCCCCATTTCGACAAACTTTTTAAAAAACGCGTTCAAAATCAATTTTAACCATACATTAATTCGTATTTAAACAGTAAGGAATTAGAAAAAGCTTTATATACGCAAAAGTTGCGCATTTTCCATAGCTTTCCAACGCCATATCATTTGCATTAATCCGACAAACTGTTTGCAAAAAACAGTGAAAAAACATTTTTCCCAGAATTTCATCGTTTTTCAAATTACTTTTAAATAATATAGAATTTGAAAAAATAGTAGATATATGGAAGATGTGGTTTTTCACAAGCTTTCCAACGCCATCTCATTTGCTCAATTCTGACAAACCGTTTGAAAATTAAGTCCAAAATACGATTCGTGTTTTTGGTTTGGAAAAAATGGTTTTTTCAAGACTGCTCTTAAATCATAATTTTTTTTGCAAAAACAAATTATAAGATTGTAATGTGGATGTCAAGAGCTTTCCAACGATATATTACACGCCCCATTTTGACAAAAAAAATTGCAAAAAATTTTGAACTAAAGAAGACGATTTTTAACAGGAACAGAAAGCATCAGTTCAACCGCTCGAATTTCATCAGTTCAACCGCTTAAAGTCATCAGTTCAAGTAGGGCTGTTGCGCGTAACAGAATAGCCCATACCTTATTCTACACACACTTTCACTTATTCTGCTAAAACCCCACGTCCTACCACTACCAGCAACCCCCACGCCCACGCGCAAGCGACAAACCCCCGCTCCCCCACCTTCTTCCTCGCTGCCCCCACCCTCCGACCGCACCCCACCTTCTTTCCATCGCCCATCTTCCCCGCAACTTGCCGCCGGCCCCCCGGTCTTCCTCCCCGCGACCCATCCCCATCCATGCTCCCATCCGCCTAACCCCCACCGCACCACTTCTCCACCATTGCCCCGCCATCTCTCGGCGACCGGTGACATCCCAGCAACCACCAGATTGGGCGGGATCCTCCTCCACCTCCCTCTTCCCGTGTCTGCTCCGGCCTTATCGCTGGAGGCACCACCTGCTCTTCCTCTCTGGCGCAACCCCCGTGACGCTCCTGACGACTGGTCGTGCCTCCCCGAGCCAGATACACCCACTCTCGTGCCTCCCCCGAGCCAAGTCCGGCTAGATCTATTCCTCGTCGGCCGCCCAAGCACAAGTTCTTGCCGCTACACTACAAATCCTGCTACTGCAACCCTCCACACGCCTCCAAACCCTGCCGCCGGTGCCCGAGCTCCAAATGAGGGGGTCAAACCTCGCAGCCGACGGCCTCCTGCAAACATGGCTACGTTGACCGCCGCCTGTCCGCCGCCTCCTTCTGCATGGCAGTGAGGTCAATGGCCGCCACGCGCGTGATGCAGTGCGCGGGTGCACACCTTACGGTCCACGATGTGAGTCAAAAATCTATGGTGCTCTCTTGTGCATGCTGTCCGGCAGTGCTACGCATGTAGTGCTCGGGTGAGTAGGGCCGGCGTGCAGTTCGGTTCCCCTCCAGGGCCATCTTCTCGTGCCCACCCGCGTCGGAACCTCCTCACAGATGCAGTGCGGCCCCGTGCGGCACACAGTCCAGCGCTCCACCACCTGCAAATCATGGGGGAGCGGGGATTCCATCTCCAGGCGTCGCCTCCGCCGGACGGGAACAACACAACAACACCGGAGGTGAGCGCCCTCCTCTCTCTCCTTTCCTACTTCCTCCTCACCTCTCCCTCACATCTCGCTTCTGCCCTGTAGGTGGCGCCATGGCCATCTCAACCTTGTCCCTGCACCAATCCATTGATCCCATTCGATCGCGAGCTTCCCGACGACCAAGTGTTGCAGCCACTTTTCTTCTTTTTGGAGTTCGCATGTTAAAGTTTCTTTTGCAGTGTGTGTGTGCACTTCGGTATGAGATCAAACGAAAGACACAGATCAATCCATTATGTTCTCTAATGCAGAAAAATGGAGGAGAAACCAATTGTAAAAAAAATAAACACAAGATGCAGTTTGCTCTCTCTCGGTGGACTCGCTCTCCTACGTGTAGTTCGTTCAGAGTTTCATGGAGTTCGATTGGGGCTCCCCTAGTAAAGTTCATAAAAAACGTCCGTTTAGATTTGCAGTGCAGTGCATAGTATAGAGGAGTTTATTTTGTAGAAAGTTTCAGTTGGGTGTTCATCAGAGTGCGTGGCGATGTAATCTGGCTGCTGTCGACTTGCAGTTCCCAGGCGCGGTGCTGCAGATAGTTTCCTTGTTGTTTTGAGAGGTTCAATACTGCTACTGTTGTAGTGTGAGTGTCTTGGAGTTCAGTCGGGGCTCTCCTAGTGTAGCTTATAAAAAAACTGTTTAGAGTTGCAATACAGTGCATACTACAGAGGAGTTCACTTTGTGAATGCATTTTTCAATGTATCCCTGTGACGTGAATTCTT
>JAHIAM010000290.1:0-23286 GCA_021605205.1 Aegilops longissima
TACTCCTAGATCACTATCGCAATCCTTGCCAAGCTTTAGTGGTAGGGTATGCAATAGATCTAGTACTGACATGACATACTTTATAGAACCTATGGCTGATGCATAGGAATGACTTTCTGTCGGGACCCGATCCTAAGTCACACCGATCTAGCATGTAACACATCATATCACTTTGCGGCCTCACGCACGGTATTCCACAGGTGTCGCCTTACCATGGCCCGGGACCGTTTGCGTCTTTTGGCTCACGTATATGATAGTGTCGCTAGCATCCATATGACAAAGAACCGGGCCGACATGGCTAGTCGTGAACCAAGCGGCGCTAACCTATGGGGACAGGCATACATGAATCACATCGAACATGTCGGTCATCAACGTATGTATTCGGGCTGTAACCTTTGGGCTAACAGGACTCCGGTATCCGGGCTGTAGTGAGCTAAGCGAGGACTCGAATAACACCGCGTGACATTTCCCGAAGAGACAGACATAAGAGAAGTGAAACACATGCCCGGCCAGCCAAGTGTCCAAGCAGTAGTCTTTGGGCTAGCAGGACTCCGGTGAACGGGCTGTAGCGGACTACTATCGCTCGAGAATCACGAGACTACATTTCCCCATATGAGAGGCTGCCAAGGATAAACAACTAGTTTGTCGGACCCCACACATACCAAGCATTTCAAACATACACATTATGCTCAATATGCGTAGATACAACATGGCATCACAACATAACTCTCGACACAAAATATTATTTATTAGGCTCGAGGGCGAGATATTACAAACATGGGTCTCGGGACCCAACACTCGAAACATACAAGTCAAAGCACAAGCGGAAGCTAGACATTGTGCAGTACGGAGACAACTATAAATGAAAAAGGTGAGAAGCGACTATCTACGAGATCTGCCGAGGCACAAGATCGTGGCTGAGGTAACAAGCTAAGCGTCGAAGTCACGTGGAACTACTAAGCGAGGTAGCGTCTCTCTGCAAAACATAAATAAGCAAGCGTGAGTACAATTGTACTCAGCAAGACTTATCGAACTAACTACATATGCATCGTTATCAAAAGGGGTGGTGGAGTTTGGTGCAGCAAGCCACTTTGACTCGGTGGCTATCTGAACTCATTTGCAAGTAACTCTTTTGGGGTGGCGCTTTGCGAGTCCACATATTCACCACATCAATACACCACTATGGATCGCTCCGTCTCCCTCGAGAGCGCCATCCATAGCACTCACGCTTATCTTGCGCATTTTAGAGTATCCACTTTCACTTGTCTATGAACTGATATAGGCAACGAAGTCCTTCTCCGTGGACACGGCTATTGAATAGATCATATTTAACCTGCGGGGTGTACTTCTTCACGCTCTCACCACTTACCGCCGTTTACCGACATGTACTCGGCAACCTTCAGCGGAAGCCCAGCGTGGGTGTCGGCCACGGCCTACCTAAACACTCAAGTCCCTAGTCGGGTTTATCGCCTATTCGGGTTCCATCATGAGAGTCCGGCGAGGTTTCCCATACAGCCCGAGCGATGTGTGCGGGGTTCCCGAGATACCAAGCAGGCACTTTCGTTACAGACCCACAGTGCCTACCGCAACACAACCCACCCCTAAGGTCAGCGTTGCGTCGGCCCTGACATACTACAAACACGAAACTACTTGCAACTCGAGATGAGGACAAGGGTGGTTAAGAAGCCGAGAGGGTCAATTAAGGATCCCAATGCGTGGTAGTAAGCTGTTTCATGGATCACAAACAGAACTCAGTTCCTAAGGGCGGTTTCAATGAGACAACCCACCATGTACTCCTACATGGCCTCTCACGCTACCTTTACCAAATCGTGTTCACACACTTAGCTCACACACAATAGGACATGTTCATAACAATTCCAATTCATTCCCGATGAATCGGACCGACTCAACTCTAAGCGATAGCAGGCATGACAAACAAGCATAAATGAGTAGGCACAACATGGCTCAAACAATTCCTACTCATGCTAGTGGGTTTCATCTAATTCTTGTGGAATGACAGGTCATCTGAAAGGATCAAGGGCTCACTACATGACAAGTAACACATGAGTCGTTGTTGTCCTAATGCACGTAAAATAGAGCAGGGCGAGAGAGTGGGATTATATCGGAATGAACAAGGGGTTTTGCTTGCAGCATACGAAGATAATATAGTTCTTCATCGGTGTCATCGATTTCATCGTCGATCGTAAATCTCTAGAGAGGGACAATTACCGGCAATAAGAGAACACAATCAATGCAATGCACATTCACATGAATGTCATGTCATATTAAGGTACTGAATTCACCTAATGCAATAATAATCCAAGTTAGTTGAAGTGGAATTCAAACAAGGTTGAACTCAACTCCAAATGCTATTTCATAAATTATCCTAATCATGATTCATCCTATTCAGTGAGGTTAACTTGTTCAATCATGCATGAAAGTGCCATAAACAGATTCTTCATATTTTTCTGATCATTTTCATATATAAATTATTTCCATCAGAATTACGGTTGAATTTCTATGATTTATAGAAGTTTGGGGTATTTACGAATTTCCTGAATTAAAATAATTCGAGAAAAGGGGTTTCTTGCGTCGGCATGCGTTGGCATGGCGTCATCAGGTCAACAGGGCTGGTTTGGGTCAAGCTGGCGGTGGGTCCCCGTGTCGAGTAATTAACAATTAGATTTTAATTAAAACTAAACTTAATTATCTAACAGTGGGCCCCACTGTCATTGACTTCGGGAAGTCAGCAGGGGCCCACCAGAGTCAAAGCCCGTCGGCTGCGGCGTTTAGCCGCCAGCGAGCCGGCCATGCCAGCGAGTGGTTTTGCCACTCCGCGACCAAATAGCTCATGGAGGGCATCTAGGAGGGCTGAGGGAGGCGAAGCTCTTGGTGGGGTTGGCGGGGTCGGGGTGGTCGGAATCGGCCGTGGCGTGTTTGGCGGCCGGGCTCGAGGCGAGCTCGGGCTTGATCTTCTGGCGCACAGAGGAAGCGGAGGCGCTCTGGTTCTGGTGCTGCGGTGAGGCGGTGGTGAGGTTGGCCGGGTCATTGGGGCTCTAGCCACGCGGCAGCGAACGCTGCCAGCGAGCCGACATGTGGGAGCAGTGGCTAGAGGAGAGCAGTCGGGAAGAGAAAGCGACTCGGGGCTCACCGTGAGTCACGACGATGGCATCAGCGAGCTCGGGGAGGCACGGAGCCGATGAATTCAGCGGCAGCCAGCCAGGTCGAAGAGGGAAAGCGGTGGGGGGCGCCTCGGGCGCTCGGCGTCGGGAGACAGTGAGGAGGGAGGAGAGGGGCTAGGCGGAGCTCGGGGCATCTTGGGGAGGAGAAGGGTGGCGGTGGCGCGATGGAGCTCGTCGGTGGCGGCAGCTCCGTTCAGTGAGCTCGGGGAAGAGGGCGGGGAGAGAGAGATCGTGAGTGAGGAAGGGGGCGGGGGGGTTGAGGGGCGTGGCATCTCCGGGCGTCGAGGAACAGGCAGGCGGCGGGGAGGAGGTGGCGGCTCGGGCTTGATCGCCGTCCCTCCTCTGCCCTCTTGGCAGAGGTGGCGACAGCGGTGGGCGGTGGGGTGGGCCACCGGTGGGCCAGCGAGGAGAGGGGAAGGTGGGCGGTTGGGCTGAGAGGTAAGCCAGTCAGGTTTCATCCTCTCTCTTTTATTATTCTGTTTTCTATTTTTTTTGTTTTGTTTTAGTTTAGTAAAATACTAAACCATTTAAATAAATCCTGAAAATAATTGTGGGCATTAAGCTGAATTATTACAGAGGCCCTTAACTATTTTTCAAATTGTTGGAGCATTTAAAAATATTAATAGTATTTAAATGCCCCAATTCAAATACAATATGGTTTACTCAAAAGTCCAAAAATGTCTTGGAAAATATCCATCACCTCTGGATATGGTTTCACCCTTTTCCATTAATCATGAATATTTTTGCAAACCAATTTGGGTTCTTTGAAAATATTTTGAATTTGAACCTATTTGAATTGCTTTAGTGCTAGGGCTTGATCATCCCCATTTCAAATTTCATGGAAATTAAACATGATGCATGAATGCAATGCTACTAGTTACAAGCAAGCTCTAGGGTTGATCAGGGGCTGTGACAGCTCACCCCACTAAACAAGAATCTAGCCCGAGATTCAAGGCGTGAGTAAGAGAAAAGGAAGTCACAAAACTATCACAATCTTCATGATCCATTTGCCCTTCTCGAAGATGTTGATTTACTCCATCATCTTGGTCTTGGCGTCTTTGCTTTGAGATCTTTACCCGACACGACAACGAAAGAAGGAAACCCTACATGATTAGACCTTCATGAAGATCGGTAATCATGATCAACTCACGGATTTGAGATGGTGTCACATCTCGAGTTGAGACACAAAATGCATCGAGAGGATGGAAGAACAACAACGAGGTTTGATTAGTGGCAACAATTCCACGCTTTAGGAAGATGGTGGATGGTGTCAAGGTGGCGAAGAATATTTACCATGATCCGTAACAGGACACCTCGAGAAAGGTGGCGCAAGAACTATTCCTTAAGTGGCAAAAAGAATTACTTTTGATTCATAGATCATTGGAACTCTTTATACCAGCGAAGGCAATCTGGCGATCATTTGGTGGAATGCAAGGAATGGTACATCCGGACTAGGATGGATGATGTGGACTACCTTGTTGAAGACAACTCAATGGATGAATCTTGCTTATCATCGGAGGTGGAGGGACCCATGGTAAGTCCACTTTTGAGGATGATCCTAGACAAGAATTACTAAGAAGGCAGCCCATAGTGAAATGGCACAAAGGCGGTGCAAGCTGGGAGCGAAATGCAAGCTGTTGGAATGTTCCAACCATCATATCTGCTGAGATTCAGATCTGGTTGGTGTTAGGATATTTCAGACTCATCATGTGCGAAAAGGAAGGGTTGCAACACAATTGACGAGATGGCGTTGCGAGATTCTCGGGATATGAACTACGATAGCAAGCTCCAAAACATGAGCTGGTTTTGCTACAAACATGTGAACATGTTGTCCCAGACAAGCATGACCACATGGTAGTCTTATAATAAAACACTACCGAGTTCGGGTGGGGGAACCATCATCGAGGATATCGAATTCTTAACATAGGTCATGATTAGCTCTTATGAAAGAACTCCTTTTCCTTGAACAAATCAATCAGTGGCTTGGTGTGCTAGGGATACATACGGAATGAAGATGATCAGTCTATCAAACCATAGAATACTTCGCACATGCATGGTGACTTGGGATGATTCGGAGGAGGCAAAACAAACCTTTCTCAAATTCATGGTGGCAGCGTGCACCTAAAACACATAAATTAGGAAGTCTCTTCAACCATCCAAGCATAAGCTTCATGAGCGGCACACGAAGAAATGCTTACACAATTTCCAACACTAGGTTGATGTTCAACACGACTCATGGGGAAGGCGAAATGCTCTTGATGGGCTCAACGACAACTCATCGAATTTCCATATCCTTGGACTTCCACCATCATGTGAACACGGTGTTAGCATTGGTCGGACCAAAGATGTAATGGGTATGCTCGAGGATTAACCACGGGTAAGACAACATTACGAATATCGTTGGTTACGATTTGACTCGACAATGGCCCATACTCGAATCAAAGAGTTGATAAGACAATAGGTCCGACAGCTGATCACGAGGACCAATCGATGAAGATATCATCCTTCTTCAACACACTACACAAGAATATCCCTTTGGAGCGAACTAAGTTGGACAAGCTTTTATCTTCCAACTCTCCAAGTTGTTGTCTAGCTTAACCGACTAGCTCGGGGTATCCAACACAGATTCTTGGAGAAGGGTGGTTCACAAGGAACCAACTTGATCACGAGCTCAACATAACGGTCGGGAACAACCGGTAACACTTCCAAGAAGATATTTGGAAATTCACGAACCACCGGTATGCTACTAAGCTCGGGAGCAATCTTGCTTTTCGAGTAAGGCGAAATGATCAAATGAGTGAGGACTTGACACAATCCTAACTCATCAATCGAAGTGTGCACGAAGTAAGGACTAGGTAGCACGATCAATCTTAGGATGATGGTTTAATAACCAACACGCTAAGAATGAGAATATTGTCCATTCACTACCAAGCAACAAGTTGCTCGGGGTATTGATTTCACATCAAAATTCACTTGTCGGTATTCGGTTGCAACAACACGAGGACCGAGGATGAATGATGATGGTGAGAAATATCGCTGCATCAAGAATTCCTAAGAGGTTGTGCAATTCCATGACAGTCTTGACATAAGATGGCAATACTTGAGGTAGAAACAGAACAAAAGCTGGATTGGCATTTTGATCTGCGGGATACAACTACTTTGACCCAATCCTAGAAATGGACAAAGATCTTGGGTTTGTCTCTCCTAGTCATTACGGAATAGAATGGCAGCCGGACCACATGGGTAATAGGCATCGATAAGCGATGTACGCGTACCCTTGATTATCAATTGATAGATGAAGGTCGGAAGGCATCTAAGAGAACAACTCAAAGGAACATATAATTTTCTGAGTTGTGGATGCACAGATTAATCGTCGAGCAAGCTCAACATTTCTTGGATAACCCATGCGAGAAAGGTAGAATTGGCAGATTCACAAATATGAATGGAGAACTCCTCAAGAGCACTCTTATTGTGATCTTTTGGCTCAAAAGAACTTCTGCCATAAGCGGTTCGTAGCATTTGGAAGAAGGAAATACCACGGACCTTGAGGACTATCGCAAGGTTACTAATATCCTAAAGGCACTAGTAAATACTAACAACATGAAGTAGGATGAATCTCGGGTTCAGCAACCCAGGAGTAGAATACCTACTACTAAATGGCATCACGGGATGCTTTCGAAAATGATGGCCAGAATCATCACACTTGGGATACAAAAGCATTGCTAAATTGCTAGGTGACCTCCTAAGCATCTAGGGTCATAATAATAGTTCCAACATATATGTCGAGGCAATGGAGTACCTCGACTGACTGGTTAGTGTGTAATCGGCCCAAAAGGACATCGGGAGCGAGAAGAAAGGATTTGCAAATGCCTCGGACTATTTAGAGACACAGGATGACTTCGGACAGCATACTTGGCTGTAAATGCTCAAAATGATTTGAGACATCCTGCAAGAATGGTGGCATAACCACTCAACAACATCACAACAATATTACGAGATCAACGGTTATCATACGAAATAGTAGGAACTGAAGTGGGGATTAAAACCAACAATCTTAAAGGTCTATGGATTAGTAACACGTCATCACGATAGATAGATGAGAAGCCTAGTTCTTAAACCCCGTAGAGAAGAGGATGACTCGGATCGAGAAGGCCATGAGGTATAAGGAGTAAAAGAGCCTTCGTTCCCTTCCACAATCAATTCCCTTACATAACTAAAGCATTTCTAGACACAACCCGACCAGTTTGGCTTGGTAATCCTCTGAGCGATCGAGGCTCGATACCAACGCTGTCGGGACCCGATCCTAAGTCACACCGATCTAGCATGTAACACATCATATCACTTTGCGGCCTCACATGCGGTATTCCCACGGGTGTCGCCTTACCATGGCCGGGACCGTTTGCGTCTTTTGGCTCACGTATATGATAGTGTCGCTAGCATCCATATGACAAAGAACCGGGCCGACATGGCTAGTCGTGAACCCAAGCGGCGCTAACCTATGGGGACAGGCATACATGAATCACATCGAACATGTCGGTCATCAAGCGTATGTATTGGGCTGTAGCTTGGGCTATGAGGACTCGGTATCCCGGGCTGTGAGCTAAGCGGGACTCGAATAACACCGCGTGACATTTCCCGAAGAACGGACATAAGGCAGTGAAACACATGCCGGCCAGCCAAGTGTCCAGCGGTAGTCTTTGGGCTAGCGGGACTCGGTGAACCGGGCTGTAGCGGACTACTATCGCTCGAGAATCACGAGACTACATTTCCCCATATGAGAGGCTGCCAAGGATAAACAACTAGTTTGTCGGACCCCACATACCAAGCATTTCAAACATACACATTATGCTCAATATGCGTAGATACAACATGGCATCACAACATAACTCTCGACACAAAATATTATTTATTAGGCTCGAGGCGAGATATTACAAACATGGGTCTCGGGACCCAACACTCGAAACATACAAGTCAAAGCACAAGCGGAAGCTAGACATTATGCGATCTGAGACAACTATAAATGAAAAAGGTGAGAAGCGACTATCTACCAGATCTGCCGAGGCACAAGATCGTAGCTGAGGTAACAAGCTAAGCGTCGAAGTCCACGTGGAACTACTAAGCGAGGCAGCGTCTCTGCAAAACATAAATAAGCAAGCGTGAGTACAATTGTACTCAGCAAGACTTACATCAGAACTAACTACATATGCATCGTTATCAAAAGGGGTGGTGGAGTTTGGCTGCAGCAAGCCAGCTTTGACTCGGTGGCTATCTGAACTACATTGCAAGTAACTCTTTTGGGGTGGCGCTTACGAGTCCACATATTCACCACATCAATACACCACTATGGATCCGCTCCCGTCTCCCTCGAGAGCGCCATCCATAGCACTCACGCTTATCTTGCGCATTTTAGAGTATCCACTTTCACTTGTCTATGAACTGATATAGGCAACCCGAAGTCCTTCTCCGTGGACACGGCTATTGAATAGATCATATTTAACCTGCGGGGTGTACTTCTTCACACGCTCTCACCACTTACCGCGTTTACGACATGTACTCGGCAACCTTCAGCGGAAGCCCAGCGTGGGTGTCGGCCACGGCCTACCTAAACACTCAAGTCCCTAGTCGGGTTTATCGCCTATTCGGGTTCCATCCATGAGAGTCGGCGAGGTTTCCCATACAGCCCGAGCGATGTGTGCGGGGTTCCCGAGATACCAAGCGGGCACTTTCGGTACAGACCCGCAGTGCCTACCGCAACACAACCCACCCCTAAGGTCAGCGTTGCGGCATTGACATGCTACAAACACGAAACTACTTGCAACTCCGGATGAGGACAAGGGTGGTTAAGAAGCCGAGAGGGTCAATTAAGGATCCCAATGCGTGGTAGTAACTGTTTCATGGATCACAAACACGAACTCAGTTCCTAAGGGCGGTTTCAATGGGACAACCCACCATGTACTCCTACATGGCCTCTCACGCTACCTTTACCAAATCGTGTTCACACACTTAGCTCACACACAATAGGACATGTTCATAACAATTCCAATTCATTCCCGATGAATCGGACCCGACTCAACTCTAAGCGATGGCAGGCATGACAAACAAGCATAAATGAGTAGGCACAACATGGCTCAAACAATTCCTACTCATGCTAGTGGGTTTCATCTAATTCTTGTGGAATGACAGGTCATGCAAAGGATCAAGGGGCTCAGCTACATGACAAGTAACACATGAGTCGTTGTTGTCCTAATGCAGTAAAATAGAGCAGGAGGCGAGAGAGTGGGATTATATCGGAATGAACAAGGGGTTTTGCTTGCACAGCACTTACGAAGATAATATAGTTCTTCATCGGTGTCATCGATTTCATCGTCGATCGTCGTCTCTAGAGAGGGACAATTACCGCAATAAGAGAACACAATCAATGCAATGCACATTTCACATGAATGTCATGTCATATTAAGGTACTGAATTCACCTAATGCAATAATAATCCAAGTTAGTTGAAGTGGAATTCAAACAAGGTTGAACTCAACTCCAAATGCTATTTCATAAATTATCCTAATCATGATTCATCCTATTCAGTGAGGTTAACTTGTTCAATCATGCATGAAAGTGCCATAAACAGATTCTTCATATTTTTCTGATCATTTTCATATATAAATTATTTCCATCAGAGTTACGGTTGAATTTCTATGATTTATAGAAGTTTGGGGTATTTTACGAATTTCCTGAATTAAAATAATTCGAGAAAAGGGGTTTCTGCGTCGGCATAACGTTGGCATGGCGTCATCAGGTCAACAGGGCTGGTTTGGGTCAAGCGGCGGTGGGTCCCGTGTCGAGTAATTAACAATTAGATTTTAATTAAAACTAAACTTAATTATCTAACGAGTGGGCCCCTGTCATTGACTCGGGAGAGTCAGCGGGGCCCACCGAGTCAAACCACGTCATTTGCCGGCGTTTAGCCGCCAGCGAGCCAGCCTGGCGAGTGGTTTTGCCACTCCGTGACCAAATAGCTCATGGAGGGCATCTAGGAGGAGGCTGGGAGGCGAAGCTCTTGGTGGGGTTGGCGGGAGTCGGGGTGGTGGAATCGGCCCGTGGCGTGTTTAGCGGCCGGAGCTCGGCGAGCTCGGGCTTGATCTTCTGGCGCACGAGAGGAAGCGGAGGCGCTGGGTTCTGGTGCTGCAGTGAGGCGGTGGTGAGGTTGGCTTGGTCATTGGGGCTCTAGCCACGCCCGGCGGCGAACCGGCGGCGGCGAGCCGGCATGGTGGGAGCAGTGGCTAGAGGAGAAGCGAGTCGGGAAGAGAAGCGACTCGGGGCTCACCGTGAAGTCTGCGGCGATGGCATCAGTGAGCTCGGGGAGACACCGGCCGATGAATTCGGCGGCAGCGACAGCGGGTCGAAGAAAGCGGTGGGCGGCGCCTCGAGGCGCTCGGCGTCGGGAGACTTAGTGAGGAGGAGGAGAGGGCTAGGCGGAGCTCGGGGCATGCCGGGGAGGAGAAGGGGTGGCGGTGGCGCGATGGAGCTCGTCGGTGGCGGCAGCTCCGTTCAGTGAGCTCGGGGAAGAGGGGGCGGGGAGAGAGATCAGCGAGTGAGGAAGGGGGGCGGGGGTTCGGGGAGGCGTGGCATCTCCGGGCGTCGAGGAACAGGCGGCGGCGGGGAGGAGGTGGCGCTCGGCCTTGATCGCCGTGTCCCTCCTCGCCCTCTTGGCGGAGGTGGCGACAGCGGTGGTGGTGGTGGGGTGGAGCCACCATTTGGGCAATGAGGGGAGAGGGAAAGCTGGGCGGTTGGGCTGAGAGGTAAGCCAGGTACAGTTTCTGTCCTCTCTCTTTTATTATTTCTGTTTTCTATTTTTTTTTGTTTTGTTTTAGTTTAGTAAAATACTAAACCATTTAAATAAATCCTGAAAATAATTGTGGGCATTAACTGAATTATTACAGAGGCCCTTAACTATTTTTCAGAATTGTTGGAGCATTTAAAAATATTAATAGTATTTAAATGCCCCAATTCAAATACAATATGGTTTACTCAAAAAGTCCAAAAATGTCTTGGAAAAATATCCATCACCTCTGGATATGGTTTTCACCCTTTTCCATTAATCATGAATATTTTTGCAAACCAATTTGGGTTCTTTGAAAATATTTTTGAATTTGAACCTATTTGAATTGCTTTAGTGCTAGGGCTTGATCATCCCCATTTCAAATTTCATGGAAATTAAACATGATGCATGAATGCAATGCTACTAGTTACAAGCAAGCTCTAGGGTTGATGCAGGGTGTGACAGCTCACCCCACTAAACAAGAATCTAGCCGAGATTCAAGGCGTGAGTAAAGAAAAGGAAGTCACAAAACTATCACAATCTTCATGATCCATTTGCCCTTCTCGAAGATGTTGATTTACTCCATCATCTTGGTCTTGGCGTCTTTGCTTTGAGATCTTTACAAACCGACAACAGAAAGAAGGAAACCCTACATGATTCGACCTTCATGAAGATCGGGTAATCATGATCAACTCACGGATTGAGATGGTGTCACATCTCGAGTTGAGACACAAAATGCATCGAGAGGATGGAAGAACAACAACGAGGTTTGATTAGTGGCAACAATTCACGCTTTAGGAAGATGGTGGATGGTGTCAAGGTGGCGAAGAATATTTACCATGATCCGTAACGGGACACCTCGAGAAAGGTGGCGCAAGAACTATTCCTTAAGTGGCAAAAGAATTACTTTTGATTCATAGATCATTGGAACTCTTTATACCAGCCGAAGGCAATCTAGCGATCATTTGGTGGAATGCAAGGAATGGTACATCCGGACTAGGATGGATGATGTGGACTACCTTGTTGAAGACAACTCAATGGATGAATCTTGCTTATCATCGGAGGTGGAGGGACCCATGGTAAGTCCACTTTTGAGGATGATCCTAGACAAGAATTACTAAGAAGGCAGCCCATAGTGAAATGGCACAAAGGCGGTGCAAGCTGGGAGCGAAATGCAAGCTGTTGGAATGTTCCAACCATCATATCTGCTGAGATTCAGATCTGGTTGGTGTTAGGATATTTCAGACTCATCATATACGAAAAGGAAGGGTTGCAACACAATTGACGAGATGGCGTTGCGAGATTCTCGGGATATGAACTACGATAGCAAGCTCCAAAACATGAGCTGGTTTTGCTACAAACATGTGAACATGTTGTCCCGGACAAGCATGACCACATGGTAGTCTTATAATAAAACACTACCGAGTTGGGTGGGGAACCATCATCGAGGATATGAATTCTTAACATAGGTCATGATTAGCTCTTATGAAAGAACTCCTTTTCCTTGAACAAATCAATCGGTGGCTTGGTGTGCTAGGGATACATACGGAATGAAGATGATCGATCTATCAAACCATAGAATACTTAGCACATGCATGGTGACTTGGGATGATTCGGAGGAGGCAAAACAAACCTTTATCAAATTCATGGTGGCAACGTACACCTAAAACACATAAATTCGAGGAAGTCTCTTCAACCATCCAAGCATAAGCTTCATGAGCGGCACACGAAGAAATGCTTACACAATTTCCAACACTAGGTTGATGTTCAACACGACTCATGGGGAAGGCGAAATGCTCTTGATGGGCTCAACATGACAACTCATGAATTTCCATATCTTTGGACTTCCACCATCATGTGAACACGGTGTTAGCATTGGTCGGACCAAAGATGTAATGGGTATGCTCGAGGATTAACCACGGGTAAGACAACATTACGAATATCGTTGGTTCGATTTGACTCGACAATGGCCCATACTCGAATCAAAGAGTTGATAAGACAATAGGTCCACAAGCGATCACGAGGACCAATCGATGAAGATATCATCCTTCTTCAACACACACTACACAAGAATATCCCTTTGGAGCGAACTAAGTTGGACAAGCTATTATCTTCCAACTCTCCAAGTTGTTGTCTAGCTTAACCGACTAGCTCGGGGTATCCAACACAGATTCTTGGAGAAGGGTGGTTCACAAGGAACCAACTTGATCACGAGCTCAACATAACGATCGGGGAACAACCCGGTAACACTTCCAAGAAGATATTTGGAAAATTCACGAACCACGGTATGCTACTAAGCTCGGGAGCAATCTTGCTTTTCGAGTAAGGCGAAATGATCAAATGAGTGAGGACTTGACACAATCCTAACTCATCAATCGAATGTGCACGAAGTAAGGACTAGGTAGCACGATCAATCTTAGGATGATGGTTTAATAACCAACACGCTAAGAATGAGAATATTGTCCATTCACTACCAAGCAACAAGTTGCTCGGGTATTGATTTCACATCAAAATTCACTTGTCGGTATTCGGTTGCAACAACACGAGGACCGAGGATGAATGATGATGGTGAGAAATATCGCTGCATCAAGAATTCCTAAGAGGTTGTGCAATTCCATGACAGTCTTGACATAAGATGGCAATACTTGAGGTAGAAACAGAACAAAAGCTGGATTGGCATTTTGATCTGCGGGATACAACTACTTTGACCCAATCCTAGAAATGGACAAAGTGCTGGGTTTGTCTCTCCTAGTCATTACGGAATAGAATGGCAGCCGGACCACATGGGTAATAGGCATCGATAAGCGATGTACACGTACCCTTGATTATCAATTGATAGATGAAGGTCGGAAGGCATCTAAGAGAACAACTCAAAGGAACATATAATTTTGAGTTGTGGATGCACAGATTAGTCGTCGAGCAAGCTCAACATTTCTTCGGATAACCCATGCAGAAAGGTAGAATTGGCAGATTCACAAATATGAATGGAGAACTCCTCAAGAGCACTCTTATTGTGATCTTTTGGCTCAAAAGAACTTACGCCATAAGCGGTTCGTAGCATTTGGAAGAAGGAAATACCACGGACCTTGAGGACTATCGCAAGGTTACTAATATCCTAAAGGCACTAGTAAATACTAACAACATGAAGTAGGATGAATCTGGGTTGACAACCCGGGAGTAGAATACCTACTACTAAATGGCATCACGGGATGCTTTGAAAATGATGGCGAGAATCATCACACTTGGGATACAAAAGCATTGCTAAATTGCTAGGTGACCTCCTAAGCATCTAGGGTCATAATAATAGTTCCAACATATATGTCGAGGCAATGGAGTACCTCATTGGTTGGTTAATGTATGTTAATCGGCCCAAAAGGACATCGAGAGCAGAAGAAAGGATTTGCAAATGCCTCGGACTATTTAGAGACACAGGATGACTCGGACAGACATAACGGCTGTAAATGCTCAAAATGATTTGAGACATCCTGCAAGAATGGTGGCATAACCACTCAACAACATCACAACAATATTACGAGATCAACGGTTATCATACGAAATAGTAGGAACTGAGTGAGGGATTAAAACCAACAATCTTAAAGGTCTATGGATTAGTAACACGTCATCTGATAGATAGATGAGAAGCCTAGTTCTTAAACCCGTAGAAGAGAAGGATGACTCGGATCGAGAAGGCCATGAGGTATAAGGAGTAAAAGAGCCTTCGTTCCTTCACAATCAATTCCCTTACATAACTAAAGCATTTCTAGACACAACCCGACCGGTTTGGCTTGGTAATCCTCTGATGATCGGGCTCGATACCAGCGCTGTCGGGACCCGATCCTAAGTCACACCGATCTAGCATGTAACACATCATATCACTTTGCGGCCTCCGCATGCGGTATTCCCACAGGTGTCGCCTTACCATGGCGGGACCGTTTGCGTCTTTTGGCTCACGTATATGATAGTGTCGCTAGCATCCATATGACAAAGAACCGGGCCGACATGGCTAGTCGTGAACCAAAGCGGCGCTAACCTATGGGGACAGGCATACATGAATCACATCGAACATATCGGTCATCAGCGTATGTATTCGGGCTGTAGCCTGGGCTAACGAGGACTCGGTATCCCGGGCTGCTGTGAGCTAGGCAGGACTCGAATAACACCGCGTGACATTTCCCGAAGAACGGACATAGGAGCGAAGTGAAACACATGCCGGCCAGCCAAGTGTCCAGCGGTAGTCTTTGGGCTAGCGAGACTCGGTGAACCGGGCTGTGGCGGACTACTATCGCTCGAGAATCACGAGACTACATTTCCCCATATGAGAGGCTGCCAAGGATAAACAACTAGTTTGTCGGACCCCACATACCAAGCATTTCAAACATACACACATTATGCTCAATATGCGTAGATACAACATGGCATCACAACATAACTCTCGACACAAAATATTATTTATTAGGCTCAGAGGGCGAGATATTACAAACATGGGTCTCGGGACCCAACACTCGAAACATACAAGTCAAAGCACAAGCGGAAGCTAGACATTGTCGATCTGAGACAACTATAAATGAAAAAAGGTGAGAAGCGACTATCTACCGAGATCTGCGAGGCACAAGATCGTGGCTGAGGTAACAAGCTAAGCGTCGAAGTCCACGTGGAACTACTAAGCGAGGCAGCGTCTCTCGCAAAACATAAATAAGCAAGCGTGAGTACAATTGTACTCAGCAAGACTTATCAGAACTAACTACATATGCATCGTTATCAAAAGGGGTGGTGGAGTTTGGTGCAGCAAGCCAGCTTTGACTCGGTGGCTATCTGAACTCTTTGCAAGTAACTCTTTTGGGGTGGCGCTGCAGTCCACATATTCACCACATCAATACACCACTATGGATCCGCTCCGTCTCCCTACGAGCGCCATCCATAGCACTCACGCTTATCTTGCGCATTTTAGAGTATCCACTTTCACTTGTCTATGAACTGATATAGGCAACCCGAAGTCCTTCTCCGTGGACACGGCTATTGAATAGATCATATTTAACCTGCGGTGTACTTCTTCACCACGCTCTCACCACTTACGCGTTTACCGACATGTACTCGGCAACCTTCAGCGGAAGCCCAGCGTGGGTGTCGGCCACGGCCTACCTAAACACTCAAGTCCCTAGTCGGGTTTATCGCCTATTGGGTTCCATCCATGAGGAGTCCGCCGAGGTTTCCCATACAGCCCGAGCGATGTGTGCGGGGTTCCCGAGATACCAAGCGGGCACTTTCGGTACACAGACCCACAGTGCCTACGCAACACAACCCACCCCTAAGGTCAGCGTTGCGTCGGCCCTGACATGCTACAAACACGAAACTACTTGCAACTCCGGATGAGGACAAGGGTGGTTAAGAAGCCGAGAGGTCAATTAAGGATCCCAATGCGTGGTAGTAACTGTTTCATGGATCACAAACACAGAACTCAGTTCCTAAGGGCGGTTTCAATGGGACAACCCACCATGTACTCCTACATGGCCTCTCACGCTACCTTTACCAAATCGTGTTCACACACTTAGCTCACACACAATAGGACATGTTCATAACAATTCCAATTCATTCCGATGAATCGGACCCGACTCAACTCTAAGCGATAGCAGGCATGACAAACAAGCATAAATGAGTAGGCACAACATGGCTCAAACAATTCCTACTCATGCTAGTGGGTTTCATCTAATTCTTGTGGAATGACAGGTCATGCAAAGGATCAAGGGGCTCAGCTACATGACAAGTAACACATGAGTCGTTGTTGTCCTAATGCAGTAAAATAGAGCAGGAGGCGAGAGAGTGGGATTATATCGGAATGAACAAGGGGTTTTGCTTGCACGCACTTACGAAGATAATATAGTTCTTCATCGGTGTCATCGATTTCATCGTCGATCGTCGTCTCTGAGAGGGACAATTACAAGCAATAAGAGAACACAATCAATGCAATGCACATTCACATGAATGTCATGTCATATTAAGGTACTGAATTCACCTAATGCAATAATAATCCAAGTTAGTTGAAGTGGAATTCAAACAAGGTTGAACTCCAACTCCAAATGCTATTTCATAAATTATCCTAATCATGATTCATCCTATTCAGTGAGGTTAACTTGTTCAATCATGCATGAAAGTGCCATAAACAGATTCTTCATATTTTTCTGATCATTTTCATATATAAATTATTTCCATCAGAGTTACGGTTGAATTTCTATGATTTATAGAAGTTTGGGGTATTTTAAATTTCCTGAATTAAAATAATTCGAGAAAAGGGGTTTACTTGCGTCGGCATGACGTTGGCATGGCGTCATCAGGTCAACAGGGCTGGTTTGGGTCAAGCGGCAGTGGGTCCCGTGTCGAGTAATTAACAATTAGATTTTAATTAAAACTAAACTTAATTATCTAACGATTTGGCCCCACTGTCATTGACTCGGGAGAGTCAGCAGGGGCCCACCGAGTCAAAGCCACGTCGGCTGCGGCGTTTAGCCGCCAGCGAGCCCGGCCAGCGGCGAGTGGTTTTGCCACTCCGCGACCAAATAGCTCATGGAGGCATCTAGGAGGAGGCTGGGGAGGCAGAAGCTCTTGGTGGGGTTGGCCGGGGTGGGGTGGTGGAATCGGCCGTGGCGTGTTTAGCGGCCGGGCTCGTCTTGAGCTCGGGCTTAGCCTTCTGGCGCCTGAGAGGAAGCGGAGGCGCTCTGGGTTCTGAGTGCTGCGGTGAGGCGGTGGTGAGGTTGGCTTGGTCATTGGGGCTCTAGCCACGCCCTTGGGCGAGCGAAGGCCTGGCCAGCGACAGCCATGGTGGGAGCAGTGGCTAGAGGAGAGCAGAGTCGGGGAAGAGAAGCGACTCGGGGCTCACCGTGAGTCTGACGATGGCATCAGCGAGCTCGGGGAGGCACCGGAGCCGATGGTCGGCGGCAGCGGCCGTGAGTCGAAGAGGGGAAAGCGGTGGGCGGCGCCTCGGGCGCTCGGCGTCGGGAGACTGGTGAGGAGGAGGAGAGGGCTAAGGCGGAGCTCGGGGCATCTTAGGGAGGAGAAGGGGTGGCGGTGGCAGCGATGGAGCTCGTCGGTGGCGGCAGCTCCGTTCGGTGAGCTCGGGAAGAGGGCGAGGGGGAGAGAGAGATCGTGAGTGAGGAAGGGGGAGGAGGGGGTTCGGGGAGGCGTGGCATCTCCGGGCGTCGAGGAACAGGCGGCGGGGAGGAGGTGGCGCTCGGCGTGATCGCCGTCCTCCTCGCCTCTTGGCAGAGGTAGGCGACGTGGCGGTGGTGGCTGGTGGGTTGGAGCCACCGGTGGGCCAACGAGGGAGGGGGAAGGCTAGGCGGTTGGGCTGAGAGGTAAGCCAGGTACAGTTTCTATCCTCTCTCTTTTATTATTTCTGTTTTCTATTTTTTTTTGTTTTGTTTTAGTTTAGTAAAATACTAAACCATTTAAATAAATCTGAAAATAATTGTGGGCATTAACTGAATTATTACAGAGGCCCTTAACTATTTTTCAGAATTGTTGGAGCATTTAAAAATATTAATAGTATTTAAATGCCCCAATTCAAATACAATATAGTTTACTCAAAAGTCCAAAAATGTCTTGGAAAAATATCCATCACCTCTGGATATGGTTTCACCCTTTTCCATTAATCATGAATATTTTTGCAAACCAATTTGGGTTCTTTGAAAATATTTTTGAATTTGAACCTATTTGAATTGCTTTAGTGCTAGGGCTTGATCATCCCCATTTCAAATTTCATGGAAATTAAACATGATGCATGAATGCAATGCTACTAGTTACAAGCAAGCTCTAGGGTTGATGCAGGGCTGTGACACTTTCATTCTCTTTCTATCTTCTGCCGTAGTCGGGTTTTGAGTCTTACTCAATCTCACACCTTGTAACACGGCAAGAACTCTTTCTTTACTGTTCCATTTTGAACTACTTCAAAATATTGACAAGGTATGTATTCATTGAAAAACTTATCAGCGTCGCTCAATATGTAAGCAGCTTCACGAGGTCTTTCTTTGAAAAACTCCTTTCAAACACTCCTTTATGCTTTGCGAGAATAATTCTACATCATTTCCGATCAACAATATGTCATTCACATATACTTATCGAAATGTTGTAGTGCTCCCACTCACTTTCTTGTAAATACAGGCCTTTCCAAAAGTGCGTATTAAAATCATATCTTTGATCAACACATCAAAGCGTATATTCAACTCGAGATGCTTGCACCAGTCCATTGATGGATCACTTGGAGCTTGCACATTTTGTTAGCTCTTTTAGGATTGACAAAAACTTTGGTTGCATCATATACAACTCTTCTTTAATAAATCCTTTAAAGAATGTAGTTTTGACATCCATTTGCAGATTTCATAAAATGTGGCAATTGCTAACATGATTCGGACAGACTTAAGAATCGCTCTGATTGAGAAAATCTCATTGTAGTCAACACCTTGAACTTGTCGAAAACCTTTTTGCGACAAGTCGAGCTTTATAGATAGTAACACTACTATCAGCATCATCTTCCTCTTGAAGATCCATTTATATAACATGGCTTGCCGATCATGAACAACTCCATCAAAGTCCATACTTTGTTCTCATACATGGATCCCATCTCAGATTTCATGGCCTCAAGCCATTTCGCGGAATCTAGGCTCATCATCGCTTCCTCACGGTTTGTAGGTTCATCATGGTCTAGTAACATGATTTCCGAACACGATTACCGTACCACTCAGTGCGGATCTTATCTGGAAGACCTCGAGGTTTAGTAACAACTTGATCTGAAGTTTCATGATCATCATCATAAACTTCCTCACTAATTGGTGTAGGAATCACTGGAACTGATTTACGTGATGAACTACTTTCCAATAAGGGAGAAGGTACAATTACCTCATCAAGTTTCTACTTTCCTCCACTCACTTCTTTCGAGAGAAACTTCTTCTCTAGAAAGGATCCATCTTAACAACGAAAAACTTGCCTTCGGATCTGTGATAGGAGGTGTACCCAACTTTTTCTTTTGGGTATTCTATGAAGGCGCACTTCTCGATTTGGGTTCGAGCTTATCGGTGAAAACTTTTCACATAAGCATCACAACTCAAACTTTTAAGAAAGACAGACTTAGGTTTCTTTGTTAAACCATAGTTCATACGGTGTCATCTCAGCGGATTTAGATGGTGCCCTATTAAGCGTGAATGCATTTGTCTCTAATGCATAACCCCAAAGCGATATTGGTAAATCGGTAGAGACATCATTGATCGCACCATATCAAAAATGAAGTACGGTTATGACGTTCGGACATACCATTACTTTATGGTGTTCCAGGTGGCGTAAGCTGTGAAACTATTCCATATTGTTTCAATTGAAGACCAAACTCGTAACTCAAATATTCATCTCCACAATCAGATCGCAGAAACTTTATTTTCTTGTTACGATGATTTTCCACTTCACTCTGAAATTCTTTGAACCTTTCAACTATTTCGGACTTATGTTTCATCAAGTAGATATACCCATATCTACTCAAATCATCTTGTGAAGGTCAGAAAATACGATACTTGCCGTGAGCTTTAACACTCATCGGACCGCATACATCGGTATGTATTATTTCCAATAAGTCATTTGCTCGCTCCATTGTTCGGAGAAGCGAGTCTTTAGTCATCTTGCCCATAAGGCATGGTTACATAAGCATCAAGTGATTCATAATCAAGTGATTCCAAAATTCCATCGGCATGGAGTTTCTTCATCGCTTTACATAATATGACCTAAGCGGCGATGCCACAAATAAGTTGCACTATCATTATTAACTTTGCATCTTTTGGCATCAATATTATGAATATGTGTATTACTCGATCGAGATCCAACAAACTATTTTCATTGGGTGTATGACCATTGAAGGTTTTATTCATTTAAGCGAACAACAATTATTCTTTGACTTTAAATGAATAACCGTTTTGAAAACTATTTTCATTGGGTGTATGACCATCGAAGGTTTTATTCATTTAAGCGAACAACAATTATTCTTGACTTTAAATGAATAACCGTTTTAATAAACATGATCAAATCATATTCATGCTCAACGCAAACACCAAATAACATTTATTTAGGTTTAACACTAATCCCGAAAGTATAGGGAGTGTGCGATGATGATCACATCAATCTTGGAACTACTTCCAACACTCATCGTCATTTCCCCTTCAACTAGTTTCTGTTCATTCTGCAACTCCATTTTCGAGTTACTACTCTTAGCAACTGAATCAGTATCAAATACCGAGGGGTTGCTATGAACACTAGTAAAATATACATCAATAATCTGTATATCAAATATACCTTTGTTCACTTTGCCATCCTTCTTATCCGCCAAACACAGGGTAGTTCCGCTTCGGTGACCAATTCCATTGTAGCAAAAGCACTTAGTCTCAGGCTTAGGTCCAAACTTGGGCTTCTTCACTCGAGTAGCAACTTGCTTGCCGTTCTTTTTGAAGTTCCCCTTCTTCCCTTTGCTATTTTCCTTGAGACTAGTGGTCTTGTCAACCATCAACACTTGATGTTTTTCTTGATTTCTACCTTCGCCGATTTTAGCATCGCGAAGAGCTCGAGAATCTTTTCGTCATCCCTTGCATACTATAGTTCATCACGAAGTTCTACTAACTTAGTGATGGTGACTAGAAATTCTGTCAATCACTATCTTATACGGAAGATTAACTCCCACTTGATTCAAGCGATTGAAGTACTCGGACAATCTGAGCACATGCTCACTAGTTGAGCGATTCTCCTCCATCTTTTAGCTATAGAACTTGTTGGAGACTTCATATCTCTCAACTCGGGTATTTGCTTGAAATATTAACTTCAATTCTGGAACATCTCATATGGTCCATGGCGTTCAAAACGTCTTTGAAGTCCCGATTCTAAGCCGTTAAGCATGGTGCACTAAACTATCAAGTAGTCATCATATTGAGCTAGCCAAGCGTTTATAACGTCGATGTCTGCTCATATTGAGCTAATGCGTTCATAACGTCGCATCTGCTCCTGCAATAGGTCATCACCTAGCGGTGCATTAAGGACACAATTCTTCTGCGCAGCAATGAGGATAAACCTCGGATCACAGATCCAATCCGCATCATTGCTACTAACATCTTTCAATACAATTTTCTCTAGGAACACATATGAAAACATAGGGAAGCAACAACGCGAGCTATTGATCTACAACATAATTTGCAAAATACTACGGGACTAAGTTCATGATAAATTAAAGTTCAATTAATCATATTACTTAAGAACTCCCACTTAGCAGACATCTCTCTAGTCATCTAAGTGATTCGTGATCCAAATCAACTAAACCATGTCCGATCATCACGTGAGATGGAGTAGTTTTAATGGTGAACATCACTATGTTGATCATATCTACTATATGATTCACGCTCGACCTTTCGGTCTCGTGTTCGAGGCCATATCTGTTATATGCTAGGCTCGTCAAGTTTAACTTGAGTATTCGCGTCATAACTGTTTTGCACCCGTTGTATTTGAGCGTAGAGCCTATCACACCCGATCATCACGTGGTGTCTCGGCACGAAGAACTTTCATAGCGGTGCATACTCGGGAGAACACTTCTTGATAATTTTGGTGAGAGATCATCTTATAATGCTACCGTCAATCAAAGCAAGATAAGATGCATAAATGATAAACATCACATGCAATCAATATAAGTGATATGATATGGTCATCATCATCTTGTGCTTGTGATCTCCATCGCCGAAGCACCGTCATGATCACCATCGTCACCGGTAGCGACACCTTGATCTCCATCGTAGCATCGTTGTCGTCTAGCCAACTATTGCTTCTCGACTATCGCTACTCCTTAGTGATAAAGTAAAGCAATTACATGGCGTTGCATTTCATACAATAAGCGACAACCATATGGCTCCTGCCGATTGCCGATAACTTCGGTTACAAAACATGATCATCTCATACAATAAAATATAGCATCACGTCTTGACCATATCACATCACAACATGCCTGCAAAAACAAGTTAGGCGTCCTCTACTTTGTTGTTGCAAGTTTTACGTGGCTGCTACGGGCTGAGCAAGAACCGTTCTTACCTCGCATCAAAACCACAGCGATAGTTTGTCAAATAGACTCGTTTAACCTTCTCAAGGACGGGCGTAGTCATACCGGTTCAACTAAAGTGAGAGAGCAGACACCGCCGGTCACCTTTAAGCAACGAGTGCTCGGGCGGTGAAACCAGTCTCGCGTAAGCGTCTGGCGTAATGTCGGTCCGGGCGCTTCATCTCACAATACCGC